>JARHVA010007036.1:590000-630000 GCA_037957365.1 Torreya grandis
TAGTTAAGACATTTTTCATTCAAATTTGTGTACCAAATTTAAAAGGTAATAAGTATACACCTTATTTTAAGATCACAAAGATGTGATCCAGTGCATGAGTTTTAGTTGGGGGAATAAAATGATATTGCAACGTGGATTCAAAGCACTCCAATGGGATTTACCCATGTCCACCTAAAACCCAACTAAATAACACTTAGAACTAACTAAATCAAAGGATATTCACACTATTTCTAATTTAATATACAGTGAATGACTATCACAAATAAACATAAAAAATGAGGGAAGGAAATAATATAAAAGGGGAATTAATTTTTCCTATCTATGTTTTGCTAAAACAAACATCACATGAAAATATTGTGAATTTAAACTGATATTTATCAAACCAAAATTTTTAAACTCAAGTTTGAAGAAATATAGTGCAAGATTATAAGGAATTAGTATCTATAAGTCAATTCCACATGAATTATTTAAAAATATGATCTATGTAAAACATAACAAATCTCATGCCTCTATACCTAATTAATTACAACCACACTTTTCAAGTGAAATAGTTAGAATACCAAAATCCCAATATACCCAAATCATTTAAAATGAAAAATATATACATATTTACATATTTACATATATACATATACATACATACATACATACATAAATGTATGTATGTATGTATACATACAAACATACATACATACATACATACATACATTTATGTATGTATGTATCTTTATGTATGTATGTATGTATATGTAAATATGTATATATATGTTGTTTTAAATGATTTGGGTATATTGGGATTTTTGTATTCTAACTATTTCACTAGAAAAGTGTGGTGTATGTATGTATATTGATGAAAACTCTACACTAATAATATACATATACTTTTCTAATCGTGTATGAAAAAATAAAAGCTTTCAGCATAATCATGTAGTGATTTATTCAATCTTGCAAATTCAAATAATTTTTAAAATTTTCCTTTTTATAGTATTTCTACCTAAAATAGGCTTAATGTAGAGATATTATCGTGAAACTAAGTGGACCAAATTACCTAACACATCACACCTAATTAATATTCCTAATATTTTCCACTAACACATCACACTGCATTTATAAATTTTAATAATTTTCCACTAACACATCACATTTAATATTTCCCCAATGTGAATTAAATTTACTTCACAATTCAATTTTGGCTATTATGTACTAAATATCCTCATGACTATACAACAACATAAATAATGGTTATCTATGATTTTTTTGTTCTTGGTTAAATATGAGAATCTCATCCATCCACGTGTCATAATCATGTAGACTCGAGGTCACAAAGTTCAGAAGGAATAAGTTCACTTTATCTCCTGGGATTATATATATGTGTTATATTATGAATTTATCTTTATATCTAATCTTTACCACTATCTGGGAAATGTGGAGTGATATTTTCCAATGTGACTTCCATTAACTTCAAATATGAATTTTAATTTATCCTTTACTATGTCCACTCAGAGTGATACATGGCAGTGTTTTATTACATGGATTCAAAAAGCAGATTTAATATTTTGAATGACTTTCATTTATTATCTATAGATACTTGGATTATCAGCTGTGCTTCATATTATTCTTAGCATTTGTAACTTTCCATTTTGTATTTGTTGTGGCCACATGGAAACATATGGTGTAGTGTGATCTCATTGGGCTTTAAACCTTTATCACTTTTACAATATACCATGTCCAATGGGATTGAAACACATGGCCACATTTTATTTCATTATAGTTAAGGAATTCATAAATATTTTTGCAACTTTGAATGATTTTAAGTGAAGCTTTCTGATCCATCGGTATTTTAAATTGATTTTACATTTCCATGGGTATAATTTTCAATTTATCAATGTATAAATAAACATGTTGTAATTAATAACATTAATAAAAAAAACATACAAAATTTAATAAATCTTTATAAAAAGAAATAAATGCATGGTGATCATTTAAGGGCCACGAGTTAACAAAGTAACATAGAGTCCTTTTTTTTAAAGGAAGTCCTAACAAATTATGCATATCCATCAAACATTGAAATATGATTTAATACTTTCATGCATCGATAGCTCCTACATAGAGTAGATAAAATTGTGACCACATCTTGAAAAATTAAAGTGTGATCAATGATTTAAATAAACCCTATTATCTTAAAAGGAAACATATGATAGTCAAAACATAACAACAGAGTCAAAACATAAACACTTAAATCAACATATAACTTGAGTCTTGTGGCCAAAATAAGACATGATCTTGTTACATGCACTCTTGGAGTAAAGGATTCCATAAAATATGACTTACATTTGACATAAAGGGAGGCCCTCATGGATGTGTTGGGATATGTGGTCCACTTTCAATTATAATCAAATCCGAATGATACAAAGGATCCAAAGTGATATAAAATATAGAGAACCCTTAGATTAGGATATGGAAGTGGCCGCCAATAGACTTAGGTTTTAGCAAAGATTATTAAGTGGTAAGTTAAATTGAGTCAAGACTAAAACTAGGATACCATGTGAATTGGAGTATAAAATGTAATGTGAAAATAAAATTGACCTAGGAGTAGTTTTAATTTCCCCTCTTCTATCTTTTGTCTTGGTTCAAAAATTGAGATAAAATAAGGTTTTATAAATAAATAAGATTTGTATTTAAATTTGACAAAAGAGGGTTCCTATTTATTTTAAATAAATGGGACGTGTTGGTCACAAAAAATGGTGACTATGGAGGAAACACTATTTAATGTTTAGAAATAAATACTATCAGATTTTACCTTGAATGAAAACTAAATAATCATGTAAGGAAATTTTATATTTTTAATAAAATATTTAAATATTAGTTCCAGCTTAATCATATAAAATACTGGGTCTTCATATCTATAAAAATTCAATAATGTGTGAAACGATTCATTTACCTTACCTTGAATATTTTAATATGGCATAAGAGAAATCATTTGATCAAAATGTTTTTGATAAGTAATTTATATATATATGGAATGGATTGGGGAAAAGGTTGGGTATTGATTTTATACTATACATACATCTATATCCACAAAAAGGTTACCTTTGGATCCAATCTAGGCCTTTCTCTATTACCAGCTAAGTCTCCATATTCCTAATGGAGATTGATCAAATCACAATTTTAGGAAAAAAATTTAAATTTTATTGTCCAGATATCATATTATCCTTCTATTATATATATATTTTTATTTCTCAAGGGGTGGGAACCAATATAGTTAGGTATAAGGGTAATCAAAATAGTTCAATTTCAAGTGATCTTTATTTTTCTTCCTCATACCTCTCAAGGCAATGTTTACTATGATACAGTACAATCAAGATTATTATTCCATGTAGTAAGTTTTATTTAATATAGGTGATATCTTTAAAATAAATATTATTTTCTCTAATAAAAATATAATCAAGTCAAAAATGACAGTTGTCTTTTACCATTCTCCCTTATTTGTTAAACATTTTCATAGTGATCCCAACTCTTTAGCCAATTCAAAGTGATTACAATATTTAACATAGGAACTTATAGATTTGGTTGGACAATGTGAACATAGTGAAATTCTGAAAGGGTTTTGATTTTTCTTGTATGTGGATGAAAGTAATATGTTCTTAGTTTCATTTCTTCTATTTTTTTGATGTATTACTAAATTACCAAATAATTAAGGAAAACTTAATCGAAGAAAACATTAACAACAACAATAAGAAGTATGAAACCCGAAAATAAAGTAAACCAATCTAATAAAACATGAATGAAAATTAACACTATGAAAGCAAAATAGAAAGAAAACTAAACTAAATAATTTAATCTTAATCTACTCTTAATTAAAAAATCCCAATAAAGAATAGAGGGTGGGTTTATAAAGTTTGTTTGAAACATTTTCCATTCCATAGTAAAAGATTTTTTTTCCCATTTATAGTTCTCAATCTTGCAACAACATTGTTTTGTTCTTTCAATAATTAAATAAATATAGTATTTTTCAATTCCAAAACATTAATATGCCTATGCTCAACACGGAGATTCTCCTCAAACATTAAATCAATATTACCATTGGGTTTGAATAATATTTACTCAAAATTTATCCAAACATACACATGAGATCATTTTACTTGAGATTATGTGATGATGATATTTCAAACAACTTTATGATCTAGATATGTTGTTAAATATACCTCTTGTTACATGCGTTCATGATGTTCTTTTGGTTCTTCCAAAGATTCTTATTGGATAAGTCATGTGGAAGACACTAATTCTTCCTCATTTTCTTATGATTTTTATGGTGCATGAGTTTCCTCTGCATCATCTTTAGATGTAAAATATATTTCATAAAAGCATCCATGTGTAACACATTCATTCATATTCACAACAAGTGTTTTGGTTATTTAACAAGAGGGTTTGTGCATGACTAAATATAGTTAATGTGAAAAAAATTTCAATCTACATGGATGATCATAGGAAAATTAAGATTTTTAAAATCTTAGAAATCATTTATTATGACATTTTGAAAAAGGGCATAGTTCATCATAGGGGATTTTTTTATCTAGGAATAAAATTTATGTCTACTAGAATAGCCTATTCATAATCCAAACTAATGAATTTGAAACAAATATTACTACAAATATATAAGTAATTATATATATATATATATATATATATATATATATATATATATATATATATATATATATATATATAGAATGAATGCCTCATGGGGTCCATGTCTGATCATAATGGTCTTATATATTCTTGTAAATATCAAGTTGAAATCCCTTATTAGATCATTTATTTCTTTCTTGAGCATAACTAATTGATTATACAAAGCAGAAGGATCATTCATCTGGACAAAATTAATACATCCTCTAATTATTTCTAAACTTAGAAACTATTCATGTTCAATGTTGTCTAATGTGAAGGGAAACAACCTACAAGCTGCATACTCATACTAAACATTCATGACTCCTAGTGGATTTTAGTAAGAAAGGACATGCTCTTTAGTGGTTCTATTTTTTTAGAATTTAGGAAGGAAATTAATTCTTTTTGGGGAAACCATGCTTAACTCTAGGGATTTCTATGGCAATTTCAGCAAGCCAAGCCATCTTTTCTTTTTATATTTAACATTTTTTTTTTTTTTTTTTTTTGGATTTTTTGACATTTTAACAAAAAAATGAGATAAATACATACATTGGATGGAGGCATGGAATATTTTAATTTCAAGTTCCATATTTATAGCACCAAAAACCTTTTGATGTGTGTTTTGAGAATATAACAAAAGATGGTGTTGCATGAATAAGATAAATATGAGGTCATCAAGGGGTCCATTTAATGTCAAATTTTGGCATGTTTATACCAAAATATCATATTTAGGTCCTTTTTAATTAAATTCATTAGTCCTTATAGTGCTAAAAAATATGTTGATGGAACTTCGTATACTAACACCAATAGGTAATTTGTATACAACCTCTCTTTCTAGGATCACACAGATGTGATGTAAGGCACAAGCTACAATTGGTGGAATATAATGGTATTGCAATGTGGATTCAAACTAATCTTATGCGATTTAATTATGTTCACCTAAAATCCAAATAAATAAGACTCAAAACTAACTAAAAAAAACATATATTCAAAGTGTTTCTAATATACTATAAAATATATGAAATCTCACAAATAAACATAAAAAGAAGGGAAGGATAGAGAATAAAAAGGAAATTATATTTTCATCTATATTTTTATTAAAAAAACATCACATGAATCTACTACAAAATTAAACTAATATTTATCAAACTTTTTTAACTTGAGTTTGAATAAAACAGTGCAAGAGTCTAAGGAATTAATTATGAGTGAATTCCATAAGAATTATTTGACAAAGTGATCTACGCAACATGTAAAAAAGTTCATGGTTCTACATAGATTTAATAACATACATAATGTTTGGGTAAAATTATTAAAATAGTGAAATCCAAATCTACCTAATTCATTTCAACATAGTGTATATATCTAGTGATGAAAAATATACACTAAGAAGATACAAAAATATATTTAATAAAAAAATAGAAATTCTTAGCATAGTCACACAATGAGTTATTCAAGATCAAAAATTTAACTAATTTGACAAAATTTATTTCCTCTAGTCTTTTCCCCCATAATTGGCTCAATAAAAAGTTTTTATAGTAAAATTGATTAAAAGAAAGTCCCTAACAAATCACACCTACTTCATATTCCCAAATGTTTCCACTAATTCATAAAAGTGACTTAAATTTTTTCAATAATTTACCACTAATACATCACATTTACTAATTACCCCATTGTGAATTAAAATTTATTTCACAATTCAATATTGGCCACTATGAATTAAATATACTCAAGACTATACCAAAACAACAACAAGGGTTATCTATGATTTTTTTGGCCTTGATTGAATTTGAGAATTTCGTTCATCCACACATCATAATCACACAACCTCAAGGTCATAGAGTTCACATAGGCATAAGTTCAATTATGGGGGTTCACTTTATCTTTTATGGATTCTGAAGATGTATTAGATTATGAATTCAAATTTGTATATGTCATTTACCTCTGTATCAGTCATGTGGAATGATCTTGAACAATATGACTTTACTTAGCTTCAAATATATATTTTCATTTATCATTTACTGTATCCACTCAAAGTGACACATGAAAATTTCCTATTACTTCACAGTCATAGAGTGAATTTAAGCTTTTAAATGACTTTCATCTATAGTTTTTGAATGCATTGATCTTTTTTTGTGCTTTATATTCTTCTCAGGATCCAAAACTTTTCACTTTTTATCTATTGTGGTCATGTGGAAATATCTAGCATTGTGTGACCTCAATGCGATCCAAACCTTTATCAAAAATTCACTTTAGCATTACCATTTGGATTGAAACACATGGACACTTTTCATTTCCTCGAAATCATGAAGTTCATAGATAAATTCATATCTTTGAATGAGACTAGGTGAAGTCCATAGATTTGTTTCCATTTTAAATTGAATTTAAATTTCCATAAGTCAATTTTTAATTTTCTCTACATATAAATAAATAAACCAAAATAAAATAATAATAAAAGAACATACTGCTTTTGATAAAGCTTCAAAATAATAAAGAAACATATGGAAATGATTTAATGGCCACAGGTTAATAGAGTAACAAAGATTTTTTTTTAAGGATGCCTCAATAAACTTTGCATATATGTATGGCATTAAAATATTATTTAATACTTTCATGCATCCACAACTCTTGTACAAAGTAAACAAATCCATGATCACATCTTGAAAATATAAAATGTGATTAATGTTTTGAATAAAATCTATGGTTGTAGAAAGAAACACATGGAAGTCAAAACATAACCACAAAGTCAAAACATAGTCATGTAAATTAGAATATAACTTGAATCTTGTGGCCAAAATAAGACATATAGTAATTAATGTATTCACAAAATAATAGAGGCCACAAAATGTGACTTAAATTTGATAACAAGGGAGGCCTTTGTGGATGAATTAGAATTATAATTCTCTTTACACTATGGATGAGCCACATGATATAAAGGATCCCAAGTGATATAAACTAAAGTGACCCCTTAGCTTAGGATATTGAAGTGGCCACTAGTAGACTTAGGTTTTGGAAAATTCAATCAATTTAAGACCTTTAACTAGGATACCATGCAAATTGGAATATAAATGTTTTATGAAAACAAAATTGACTCGGAAGGGATAATTTTTAAATTTTCCTCTTCTAACATAAGGCCTAGTTCATAACTTAAGATAAAACAATGTTTTATAAATAATATTTGTATCTCAATTTGAAAAAAGATCTTTTTTCTTCTAAAAGGGGTCATGTTGGTCACAAAAAACATAGTGGTGAACCCATCCATATTTTAACCTATCAACCTTAGGGTTTATCACATTTTATATACCTATAGGGTTTGATGTTATGGATGTTTTAAACCCTATTTATCTAAAGTTTTGGTTTCTTATTGTAATACCACTATCCCTAGTTTTGCGTGTGTAGATTTCAAACCCTAGTTTATATGATGGCTTTCTATTTGGATGTTATAAATTTTTATATGAATGCAATTAATTTTTTTATTCATAATGTCATATATGATGGTAATGATGATATATTTTTATTGTGATAGTGAGGATTATCTAAATCATAAATTAGGATAACCTAATTTCAACCCTATAGGACCTTCTGAAATTAAAAATAATATGAATATCTTGGGTGTTGGTTGTCTTTATGTTGGAAATATTGTCATTGATGTCAAAGGTCTAGCATTATTGGTGATAAAGGCCCCATTGCATTTAATGATATTTGTAATAGATATATCTTGGTTAATGTGAGTTAATATTTATTTAATATTACCAAATATATTTTTGGTTGCATATGAGACAAAAAAAGGGCCCATGGAGAAGTCAAAGAGCTATGGGGTAAAGACAAAAGAAGGATGGGACACATTTTCCCATGAAGAGTCATCTTGTGGAATTCCAAGAGTCACCAAGTGAAGATAAAAGAGGAAGGGCAAAATCTATCATGAAGGGACACTTTGAGGAGTACAAAAAGTCACTAAGATAAGGACAAAAGAGGGAAGGACGTTTTTGCTCATGAAGGGTCACCACATGACTTTTGAAATTCAAGGATATGAAGGGTTATACAAGTTTAGTGCCATTTTCCATGAGGATTGAAGGGTCAAAAATGGGGAAGGCCAAAGGTCATTTGGAAAGCTATAACTAAAGGCTTGAGAAGCCATTTGTAATGTGTGTGAGAGAGGTTGATTTGATATTGTAATATCTATAGCTTAGAAGAGCAATTGTGAGAGATGAATATGATTTGTATTTGTTATATCTAATTTAGAAGAGAAAAGGTGAGAGAGAGGAAAGAGATGTTGTAAAATGAACTATCATTTGTTGAGATAACAACATTGAGAGATAGTTGTGTGGTATACACAAAGGGGTTGGTGCTCCTATGGGTTGGTGCTCACGAATAGTTGTTGGGTTGGTTCTTGGCAAAGGGGTTAGTGCTCTTGTGGGTTGGTGCTCATGAATTGTTGTTGGTTTGGTGCTTGGAAAAGGGGTTGGTGCTCCTATGGGTTGGTGCTCAGCAAAGGGGTATCAAAGTTGTTGCCAGAATATGGATAACACAAGTGCAATGGAGACGTGATCATACAAGATGATCAAGTGCACACCACATAGATGCTAAAGCGATTTGAAAATAACATAAGAGATAAATTGTATAAGACAAAATAGAGAAAATCAAAATCTGATTAACATGGAATGGCCAAAGTGAGGACAACAAATAGGAGAGTATGTAACTCCTCCACAAAAGGTGGACAAGGCACACCAAGAATAGTCAGTAACCCCTCCATAAAAGGTGGTGACAAGGTGCTAAGAATAGAAAAGTAACTCCTATTAAGGGAGTTACTTATGACATTCTTATGACACCTATGACACATCTATGACACACAACTCCACATAAGCTAGCCTATCCCACAAATGTAAGAAAACTCCATGTATGCACAAGAAATACAATTTCCCTAATTAATAAATAGGGAAAAATAAAAACATACACTAATACCCCCCCATGAGTGTAGCTTAGGTGGGTAGTGTAGAAATATAAAATGGGTCTCAACAACTAGGCCTGATGAGGTACCCATATACAAATGCAATCTCCCATAAGATAGAGAAAAGGAGAAAACGCATAGGAAAAAACTCCCCCCCAAAAGATAGACATAAAGAAAAGAAGAGGCTAGAAGCCCCCTGAAGATGATGCTATTGCATATGTGGACTGCACCCCAAGAAGAGCTCATAGATGAATGAACTTACTCTCAGTGAAAGGTTTGGTGAAGATGTCTGCAACCTACTCTGAAGATTGGCAAAATATCAAGTCAATGACCTGACTATGAATAAGCTCTCAAATGAAATGCATGTGAATATTTATGTGCTTAGTCCATTGGTGTTGAACCAGATTCTTACAAATGTAAATGGTACTCTAGTTGTCACAATAGATGATTGTGGGCTACCTGATAGGAATGCCAAACTTAGAAAGAATCCCCTAAAGCCAAATAGCCTCAGTAGTTGCATTAACAGCTCCCCTGTACTCTACCTCTATGGATGATATAGCAATAGCATTCTACTTCTTGCTAGACCAATTGATAGGACTAGAACCTAGAGAGAAACTATAACCAGAAGTGGACTTGCGAGTCTGTGAATTACCAGCCCAGTCTGAATCTATATATCCAACCAAATCAACCTCTATGCCAAATCTGTAATGAATCCCATATCTATGTGAACCCTGTATGTAATGTAAGATCCTCTTAGCTACTTTCCAATGCAGCTCATGAGGTTCCTGCATGAATCTAGAGACAAGTCCCACTGTATATGATATGTCAGGCCTGGTGTGAGTCAAGTAGATGAGACTACCAACAAGTTATCGATACCGAGTGGCATCAACCAATGGTGAAAAACAATCAACCTCAAGCTTGACTCCTGATAGAAAGGGAGTTAGAGATGGCTTGCAATCAGTCATGTGAAATTGAGCTAATAAGTTGAGAGCATACTTAGGTTGTGCAAGAGAAATCCCTAAATTTGACTGAGATCTTGATGCCAAGGAAATATTACAACAAACCCAAGTCTGTCATGTCAAATATATCCTGAAGAGATGCCTTTAAAACTACAATAGATGATGAAGAACTCCTGGTGATCAAAAGGTCATCAACATATAGAACCAAAATCAAGAGCGAATCATCTTGCCACAAGAAGTAGACATTGGGATCATAATGGCACCTAGTGAAACCTGCTATGAGAAGGAAGGAATCCATCTTGGCATACCAAGCTTGAGGCGCCTGTTTAAGGCCATAGATAGATTTCCTAAGTCTACATACTAAGGAAGAATCTTGAACAAATCCTGGTGGCTGCTCCATGTAGATCTCCTTCTCTAGGTCTCTGTGAAGAAAGGCACTCTTCACATCCATCTGATGCATATCCTAACCATGTGCTGTGGCAATAGCCAAGGTGAGTTGGATAGAAGTCATCTTTGCAATGGGTGCAAAGGTCTCTGAGTAGTCAATGCCTACCACCTGTGAGAAACTCTTGGCGACCAATCACACCTTGTACTTATCAACTGACCCATCTGCTACGAACTTGGTCTGATATATCCACCTACATCAAACCATGTTTCTTCCCTTAGGAAGTGAAGTCAAATCCCAAGTGTGATTTTTGATTAAGGAAGAATTTTCTTCCTCCATAGCATTATCCCACTCGGGTACCTATGTTTCCTCTCAAAAGGTCTATGGATCTGAAACTAAAGCAAAAAAGGCATGTGGATCTCTCTAAAAATCCCCCTAGTATGTCTATCATCTATGGGATCTCCTGCCTAGTGTCTATCTAGCCCAAAGTGGCCCAAAAGTGGGTGAGTCAGGTGCTAACTCCTCATTCTTTGACTGACTAGAGGTGGATGACTCTACATCACTATCCTCACTATCTGAACTCAAAGAAGAAGATGACTCTGGCTGAAGAACCTGCTATGGCTAATCTAAATCTGATGAGGAATCATCATGAAGAAGTAGATCCAATGAGGGAGAAGTGTCAAGTGTTGAGTCTCTATAACTATACTAAAAATGGACACTTCTCTCGATGAACAACTCATGAGTGACTGGATCTAGAAGGTAAAATCCCTTAATACCATCTGGATATCCTACAAAGATGCAAGGCTTAGAATGACGTTCCATAACTTTGCATTTCTTCTTTAGAATGCAGACCATGACTGGGGATCTAAAAACTCTAAGGTTCTCAACATCAATTTTCTTTTTATGCCAAGCTTCAAAGGGTGTTATCCCTTTCAAAGCTTTGTGAGGAACCTTGTTTTGAATGTAACAAGCACAATTGATGGAATCAGCCCAGTATTGTGGTGGTAAGGATTTGGAGTGAATCATATAGCTACCCATCTCTTTCAAGAACCTATTCTTGCATTTTGTAACCCCATTCTATGAAGGATTGTAAGTGATTGTGTTCTGCAAATCAATCCCCTATGTAGTGCAAAACTTCTCAAATATGATGCTGACATAATCCCCTCTATTATCAGTTTGAAGAACCTTGATGGATTTCTCACTCTGTTTCTCAATAAGAGCCTTGAAGTCTAGAAAATTTTCAAACACTTTAGACTTTTGTTTGAGAAAATATATCCAAGTGTACTTAGAGAAATCATCAATGAAAGTGAGGATGTAATTGGCCCTTGTGAAAGATGGTTTGGGAAAGGGTCCTAATACATCACTGTGGATTAACTCCAAAGGTTGTGATGCCCTCCAAGCTTTGCCTTTGTCAAATTTTGCTTCGAGATGCTTCCCAAGGGAACACCCTTTGCAAAGTCCTTTTGAGAATTGGACATGAGGCAAGCCAATGACCATGTCATGTTTGCAAAGTTGCTCAAGGTAGCGGTAGTTAAGTTAGCCAAACCACTCATGTCATAATTTGCCAACTCCATCTAAATGAGTCATCAATGTTGTTGGAGAAGAATTTGATGCAAAATGTGAGCTGTATAACCTAGCTTGGTGATCTGCCCTACCCACTGCCACTGTAGTGTCACTATGCAACTCCCTGAAAGACATTGAATCTAGTGAAAACTCAACTCTCATGCCCTGACCAATGTGAGTGATTTGGTACATTGATAGGAGATTGGTTGAAAGAGAAGGAATACATAGAACATTATTGATTGTTCCTCCTTCCATTTCAACTGACCCTCTCCCTACAATGAAAACTGATGTGTCATCACCCAAACTAATTGAAGTCATGCTACAAGGCTCTAAAGATGAAAACTCAACTAGTGAAGAGCCCATGTGGTGAGAAGCACCCAAGTCAATGACCCATGAAGATGTGGAAGCTACTGTAGCTATAAGGGCCTTGCCCTTTTCTTTCTCCTTACCCTTGCCTTTTGCCTTAGTAGAATCTTGGGTAGATGAATTCTGCTTGATGGACTCAAGAACACCTATGTTGTTCTTCTCTAGAAGATGAGTTAGGTGATCTATTTATTTCTTCATGCATTTGTGTTCATCATGCCATGTCTTTTTATGATAGGCACACTTAACCTTTTCCTTCTTCAGTTTAGCATTGGAAGAGGTAGTCTCAGTGTTGTTTTTGGTAGGATTGGTGTTTTCTTTCTTCTTCTCCTGGTCCTTGTTCTTTTTCTTCTTCTCCTTTATTGAACTCTTATCCTTACCATTTTCAAATATCAAGTCTTTGGGTTGAGTAGACTTCATTGTGCCCATTTGAATTAGCTTATCTTGCTTCCTAGTCAAGTCAGCAATGAATGAATCCAAAGAAGGCATTTTCCATGTAGTGCTAAGGGCATTTTTTGTGGCATGGAAAGTGGAGACAAAGACTGAATAGCTTAGACCTAACTTTGCAAGAATAGAAAGAATAATTTGATCATATTTCTTCTCTATACCACACTCTTTCAATTGTAATCTGAGGTCCTTAAACTTAGTGAAGAAGTCCTGTAGGGTGTCAAAGTTGCTAGGACTTAGACTTATGAATTCATTTTCGAGCTCATGACCTCTCATCTCATCAAGATTTCCAAACAAATTTTATAATGTGTCCCATATGTCATTAGGAGTTTTGGAGGATTCTAAGTGGAAGAGAAGTTCTGGAGACACAGACAAGCTCAGTAATCTAAAGGCTTCATCACTATGGTTGAACCACTTGACCTTTTCAGCATCTGTGTTGGGTTTTACTTCTGTACCCATGGTGATCCTATACAACCCTTTGATTCTAAGAATGATTGAAATTTTAACTTTACATTCATGATAGTTGAAGGGTGTTAGGGGTTTAAGTTGAAAATAATCCATTTTTAGCTGAATTTAGGTGAAGTTGTGTTGATTGCAAGTTGTGAATTTATGTAGAAAGGAGAATGAAAGCCAGTTGTGAAAATTAATCACACACCCCTAAAATATTAAGCCCCCTAAAAATATACAAGTTTCCGCTCAAAAGATGTTAGACTCATCTAAAAATGCATCTTAGAGCAATCAGTGCAACACTAAAGCAAATAGGACGTCGAACTCAACTGAAAATGCGTCTCTGGAGACCCAAATTTTGACACTTTATAAACTAGTGCATTTTTGACAAATAATAAGCCTACACTGTATAAAATTGAATTATAAGAACTTTTACAAAAAATGGCACCAAAAATCGAGCTACCATTTGCAAGATATTAAAGTTACAATTTTCTTGTAAACTAATGTTTTTGCAAAAAAAAGCACTAAAACATTAAAAAAGTGCCTGTTATGGGGAGAGAAAGTGGCCTTCAAACCACTCATTAGATTTGGCATGGAATGAGGAATCCAAAGGAGTTTTTGTGAGGGGGAATTAGCCTCCCACCAACCCGGGCCTCACCCTTCGTCTTCGTAGGTCGAAGATACAAGTTTTAATTCAAACCCCAAAAAATAAAAAACTATCTAAAATCCTTAATATTCAGTCAAATTGATTGATTTTTGTTTTATCAAGTCAATTTTAACTAAAAAAATGAATCATAGACATCATAATGGATTCCATGTGTCCAAGGTGTGCCAAATAGGATGCCTAGTAAGGAAGGGGTGTCCAAAAGCAAACAGCCCAGAATTTGACTGAAAAAAAGACAAAAGAACCACATACCTGTGCTAAAGATGGATGAGCTTTATGTTATACTCATGGCATATGAGATGTGAACAAAACAAGATAAACCCTCAAAGAGGGAAGTGGATTTCAAGACATCAAAGAAAGAGAAAGCTAAGATTCAAGAATCAAGTGATAGTTCTAGTGATGATGAAGATGACAATGGAGCACTTTTCATTTGCAAGCCGAAAAGGGGAACATGTAAATATTAGGGAAAATTACCTTTTAAATGTTTTAATTGTGGAAATATTGGACATTTTCTATATAAATGCCCAAATAAGGGTAATGATGATGAAGAAGAAAAGCCTACATACAAGAAGAATTTCAAAGGCAAATCCAATAAGGGATTCGAGAAGAAGAGCCTGTATTCTAAGGATCCTAGCTCAGTCAAAGATAGTGGAGTTAGTGATTCAGAAGAAGAAGAGATTCTATTCATGGCCATTTATGAATATGATCAATAAGAAGAAGAGGAGGAAGCTGAAGTGAATATGGAAGGAGAACTCAGTAGTGCCCTAGAAGAGTTAAAAGTTGTTGAGAAGAAGAATCGAAGATTAAAGCACCAGATCAAGAAAAATGAATAGGAGTCAAAGGAAATGATTGAATATGTACAAGCACACTTTGAAGAAGCCAAGAAGAATGAAGAATATCTCATAACACAATTGGAAATAGCAAGAAAAGAATATGAAAGGTATGTTATTGAAATTGCCTCTTTAAAAGAAGATATTAATAAAGTAGTCAATGATAAAGTAGTTAGTGACTCAAAATTTGAGGATAACACTAACATATTGAATAAGATATTAGAAATTCAAAAATCAAATTAAGATAAGACAAGGATCATATTTGAAAAGAAGAGCTATGTTGAAGCTCTTACAAAAGAGGAAACAAGGGAAGAAGTGAAGAATATAGTGGACATTTCAAACAGAGAAGGATGGAGAGAACAAAGCTACAAAAGACAATCAGGTCAGAGATATACAGACATGTCTTATTTTTATGGCTATTGTTTTTATTGTAATGGATATGGTCACAAGAAATTAGAATGTAGAAAAAGAGCTAACAATTTCAAAAACAAGGAGAAAGAAAGTCAAGTTGAGTCAAGCAGAAGCCACAACTCTTTTGCTTCTCTATCAAGCTTTGATGAAGAGACCATAGTTTGCTACAAGTGCAAAAACTTTAGACACATATCTTGGTATTGTAGAAGCATGTTTGAGTTAGTCAAGAAGGATCAGAGTTTCAAAGCTCCATTCATCAAGAAGAAAGATCAAAGTTTCAAAGCTCCATTCATCAAGAAGAAGGTTCATACATGTTCATGGTAGAAGAAACAACTTGAAGATTCCATGATTGTTTAGATAGCTCTAAATGTAAGAAATAAAGATTAGCCAAGGTTAATTGATACCAGATATTCAAGGCATATGATAGGAGATAAAAGTAAGTTTATAACTCTAAACAAGATCAATGGTGGCATAGTGAGATTTGGAGATAAAACCACTGCCAGGATAGCTGGAAAAGGTACTTTGAGTTTGGATTATGGTAGAAATAAGACTAAAAATGTTTTGTATGTAAAAGGTCTTAAGCATAATCTATTGAGTGTTAGTCAAATACGTGATCAAGGATACACATTAAAGTTTCATGCTGAAGGTTGCGATATTAGAAGAAAAGTTTAAAATGAGTTGATTGCAGATGCTCAAAGGACATGGAATAATGTCTATGTATTATCAGATATCTTCTCAAAGGCACCATCAAAGGACACATTCAAAGATCTGTGAGAGGAGTTGGGAGTAATTTCTATTACTTCCTGCCATTTATGTTCAGCATCAGTTGAGGGGGAGCTAAGTGTTAGCTCCAAGTAGGCCCTTTTCCATTAATGTCAAAGGGGGAGAATAATAGGTATAGGTATAGGTTTAGACATAGGTATAGGGAACAGGTACAAGTTACTAAAATAAGGGGGAGTTACTGTATGTTTACATATGATAGTATGTGTAGGTGACAAGATGTGGCAATTTTAGGATTGAGGTTGCCATCAATGACAAAGGGGGAGATTGTTGGAAATATTGTCATTGATGTCAAAGGTCAAGCATTATTGGTGATAAAGGCCCCATTGCATTTAATGATGTTTTTAATAGATATATCTTGGCTAATGTGAGTTAATATTTAGTTAATATTAATGAATATATTTTTGGTTGCATATGAGACAAAAGAAGGGCCCATGGAGAAGTCAAAAAGCCACAGGGTAAAGACAAAAGAAGGATGGGGCACATTTTCCCATGAAGAGTCATCTTGGGGAATTCCAAGAGTCACCAAGTGAAGACAAAAGAGGAAGGGCACAATTTCTCATGAAGGGACACTTTGAGGAATATGAAAAGTCACCAAGATAAGGACAAAAGAGGGAAGGACATTTTTGCTCATGAAGGGTCACCACATGAATTTTCAAAGGCAAGGATATGAAGGGTCATACAAGTTTGGCACCATTTTTCATGAGGATTGAAGGGTCACAAAGGGAGAAGGCCAAGGGTCATTTGGAAATCTATAAATAAAGGCTTGAAAATCCATTTGTAATGTGTGTGAGAGAGGTTGATTTGATATTGTAATATCTAGCTTAAAAGAGCAATTGTGAGAGATGAATATGATTTGTATTTGTTATATCTAGATTAGAAGAGCAAAGGTGAGAGAGAGGAAAGAGATGTTGGAATGAACTATCATTTGTTGAGATAACAACATTGAGAGATAGTTGTGTGGTATACACAAAGGGGTTGGTGCTCTTGTGGCTTGGTTCTCACGAATAGTTGCTGGGTTGGTGCTCGACAAAGGTGTTGGTGCTCCTATGGGTTGGTGCTCATGAATTGTTATTGGGTTGGTGCTCAACAAAGGGGTTGGTGCTCCTATGGGTTGGTGCTTAGCAAAGGGGTTGGTGCTCCTGTGGGTTGGTGCTCATGAATTATTTCTGGGTTGGTGCTCGACAAAGGAGTTGGTGCTCTTGTGGGTTGGTGCTCATGAATCGTTTCTAGGTTGGTGCTCAGCAAAGGGGTTGGTGCTCCTGTGGGTTGGTGCTCATGAATAGTTGTTGGGTTAGTGCTCAACAAAGGGGTTGGTGCTCCTACAAGTTGGTGCTTATGAATATTGTTTGGGTGGGTGATCATTCATATACTTGAGATTATTTTCTATGGTTTTTCCCACATTGGGTTTCCACGTTATATCTAGTGTCTCTCTTTATCTTGTGTGGTGTTTATTGTTTGAGTTTTATTGCATATCTTGAATGTTTGATTAAGTGGAATTTGCTAAAGAGAAAGTTTTATAAGATATATGATATACTAATTCACCCCCCCTCTCAGTATTTCATGTGCTTAACACTTTATTTGATCCCTCATGAGTATGTAATGCCAAATTTTACTAAAAAATTAGTTAATAACAAATATGTGTTATTCTTAAGTAGAATAACTTAGATCAATTTGGTTTCAAATCTCAATGTATTCAATACAATGTCAAATATTTTGTAGAACCTAATGTGAATGAAAATGTTGATCATGCTTGTGTTCCTACACATTTTTAAATTCAAATGTTGAAAATGATTCCAATGATGAAAATTATTGTATCCATACTCTTTCCATCAAATAAAATGTTTAAAAGGTTTGTGTTCCTACTTTTTCTCAAAACATAACTGCTGAAAATGATTATATTCCTTTCTTAAATGTAAATGTTGAAAATTATTTATTCATATTTTTCTTGGATGCTGATAATGATGAATTTATTTAAAATATTAATATTCATGTCATGAAATTTTTTTCTTCATTTTCTAAAGTTATGGAAATGATGAACGAAGTAGATAGTGTGATCAATGATACTCATATGATTAATAGGGGTCATTTCCCTCTTACTACTATATCTAATCCTCCTAGTGCTACTATGTTTAAAACCAATAATCAAATTATAAATTTGAATGATCCCCTTCATATTTAAATTATGCAAAGACATGAGGTTGTTATTATGATGCATGCAATAGGAAAATTACAAGGATAAGTATACACTTTATCTCTTTAGCCTATTGCATTTAATTCTTGGGTTGATTCTAATGATATATATGGCCAAATTATAGTGCATAATGTTAATAATAATCCTCTCCCATATGGTTTTATAATGCCTAAGTTTCCCTTATTTTATGGGTATGAAAATCCTTATGTACATATTAATTACTTTAGTGCTTCTCTTGGGAAATATGTTACTAATGATAAGATATTGTTTTAAACAATTACTATAATATTAATGAGTCATGTTTTATATTGGTTGCACATTCTCTCCATTTGTTATTTATATATCTTCCTTAAATTTGAAGTAGGGTCTCCTATCTTGATTTATTACTAACATGGGACCACATTCTACCTTTCAGCGTATTCCATCCTTCATCATTAAAAAATTAATCCTATTTATAATTATTATTTAAGATATAAGGGTAGCATGAATAATTTGACATATTAACCAATAAATCTATATAGAAATTATATTTTTAATAGAATTATTTTTTCTCATCTCAAGGATAAAGTAATTTTTCATAGTTAAAAATATCTCAATCATATTTATTATGGGTCACGAGTCTCAAGAATAAAATTTCATAATCACATATATTGAGTTATGAGATTGATGATTAAAATTATGATTCTTTTCATCATATTAAAATTATCAAATTTATCCATGTGCCAATTAATAAAATTCTTAAAACAAGGGCTAATTATAGAGTGATATAGAGGCATTCCTCTCATGGATAATTATAATAAATACCATAACATGGGACTGTCTAAGGACTTTCTCAAGGGTGGAAAGACTAGGAGGTTCGTATGCATGGACTAAGAGAATTGATAATGGAAGACTCATTGGGGACATAACAAGAATGGAAGGATCTAGGTTCAAAACATTCAAAGACAAGAAGAGGAAGGGTGATCTGATAAATATCTTCTTCAGTAAGGAAAAGAAAAAAACCAAGGCATTACCCCAAAAAGGGTTCATGAGGATAGAATTACTGAGGAAGTGGTCTGAATTCTATCTATAAATTATGAAATATATTTCCTTGGAGGGAATATACAATGTTATGTTCTCTCATTACTTCCTCTTTCTTAATCATTTTAGAGGGTGTGCCATCAGCCTCTCATTTTAATGCTAAAATCATTGGAAACTACATTGATAAACTTTAAGGGAAACCCATTGGTGGACATCATTCATCAAGGCCTAATTCTCATGATGGTTAATAAAAGGGAATCATTGTGGTCTAAAATAGTCTTGGAGGTGATCAATATTCCAAGTGAGCTAGAGGAATTAGATAACGATGAGGAATTCTTCATTGTGTCTGATTTTGAAGAAGATGGCAAGGAACAGGTTGAGGGGTTTAGAGGTGAGTCTTCCTAGGGGGAATCCAAAACTTGAGGCATAGGGGAATTATAGTTTATGTATCTCCTATTTCCAATACTAGATGGGGGACCCCTAACCTTAAAAACAAGGAGGGTATTGAGAATTTAATGGATAAGTTGTTCACAAAGATTTCAATGCAAAAGTTATTTTGTAATGATATTGTGGAATAATTTGAAAATATTAAAGGGATGTTAGGTCTTAGGTTGGCAAAAATACAGGTTGGTAAATAATAGGTAGGAACTAAGGAGCTCATCCCACAGAATAACCCTTAGAGTGGTGGGGTGAAATATATCAGGGAGCTTGAGAAGGAGATGGAAGAAACAAAGTTGACCAGCCTAATGTATAAGAGGAAGGGAGAGGAAAAAGATCAATTCATGGGGAACCATACCAAAGGAAAATTAAACATCAAAGGTGAAAGTTTGGTAGCCAATAAATTGGTCATTTATTTTGAATCAGACTAGTCAGACTCTTCTCTGTATCTTTTTGTTTCCATGGGACTTTTGGCTGAAGTTTAGTGTCTTTTTGGTGGAAGGGTTTTTTTTTTTGGGCCTCTATTTTTTTCTCTAGGTATTGTTGCTTAGTCACGCCTATATTTTGGCTTATTTTGTATTGGAACATGCCCCTGTAACCTAGTTTTAACCGATCTAATAAAAAATGACCATAAATAAATTGAAACATATTCAAAGTGTAATGTTTAAAATTTTATTTGATAAGGACATGATAGTATTACATTATATTAGGCATAATGATTGGATCTATATACCATGAACATTTAATTCAATTTTTGTTTTGATTATCATAAAATAAATATCATAACTCCTTTGGTCAAATACCAAAAAAACAATTTCATATTTTTTTTTCCGTGCGATTCTAAGTTATCCTCTCAAAGCATTTCATAAATAATCCTAACATGTGCATTCACAGATACAACTAAGGTGTATTAAGTATAGAATCATCAAACAATTTGACATTCCAAACCATTTGTGTAATAAGATTGAAAGTCTACTATTGTTTTCTATTTCATTCAATGTAAATTCAATTATATGTTTTCATATCACTGTACATAAAAATTAATCTAATCAAAAAATTCTAATATTACTCTTTCATTAAAAAGTACAACTACACCACAATCCAAATATGTTCTAATCATACTATACATTAATCCTTTTATCCATTAAAAGTATGTTTTTAGTGTGATATCCAAATTAGAAATACACTCATAATCATATTAAAAAAAAGCTTAAAATGTTATGAACATTAATACTTTATTTATATTTCATATATATCTCAATGATACATCACTAAATATATGATACATAATATATGATTTCATATTTCTATATAATATATAATGGATCCAATCACGAGTCCATGTCAATTGTTAAGTCTTCAAAAAGTGAAATCCATTTGAGCACTAAAGATCATATTTATGTTAATAACTATGTAAGCAGAGGGAGAGCATCATTGGAGAAATTACCTCCAACCATAAATACTTTTATATCCCCCCCACACCTCTAGTTTTTTTAGATTGGCTCTACAATTCATAAGAAATTTATACACATAACCATCAATAATAAAGAGTAAAATGTGTATATAAATTGTACTACAACTAGCATCATGAAACATAAATCAAGTAAAGATAGTGAAACAAAATAAGAATTTAAAAATTACTACTAAATAATAAGTATATATGATTATGTCCATAAGACTTAGGAGTCAATGAGTCCACTTAATTTCATATGAAATTAGTAATCCGTTTCTAATTGTAGATTTAAAGTGAAACTAAGGATTTCCATAATCCTCTTAGTGTTATTGTTATTAATTCCACAACCATACCCCAACCCCTATTTGGTAATATAATTCAACAATGGAGTGATCTTCATACAAACACTCATGAATCAACATAGGGACAATATTTGAGAAGTGTGAGAATGATAATGCATCTCACAGTGTCCTATACCACCCATGTGAAATGTGATCATCCTTCTCATTCATTAAATATTTTTACAAAACATACAATAAAAAGACACAAAGTCAATCATTGAGAAAGTTTTTGATTTAAAAGATGTCACATAGGTGTCCCATACCACCTATGTGAACCATCATCATTCATTCACCCTAATGAGGATTGACTATGAAATCTAGAGGCATGAATATTTATATATTTTATATCATTAGAGAATATAAATATAATAATCCAAACAAGACCAAAATTCAAGTAAATTTTAATAATTTTAAAATGTAGAACATATCTAATTTATAGTAAGTTCAACTTTTAAACTCATATCATTTTCATAAAACTACCACCATCCTAAGAGAAGAATTAAGTTAATTACTATTAATTTTTTAGTTTCATGAGAGAATCAAAAAATGATAAATAGATCTAGCTTATATGGAAAATTCAAATCATTTTATAAATTATTATAAACATGTAAATTACTTCAAGCAAGGGTCCAATAAAAATAAAACAACACACTATTCAAAGTAAGTCAAGTAGCACTCAAAGATTAAAGGAAATTTTATTTTAACCTTGTCTCCATTTAAGCAAATCAAACCTTTGAGAAAGGAATAAAAAAATTATATAACATCATAGTCTAGGAACACAACATTTAGTTTATAATATAGACACATCTATATGTCAATTCTAATGAAATTTCAAGTCGTATAAATAGATACAATCTATCCTTTATGTTTGTTATTAGATTCTAATTTTTGAGATCCATCTATAACATAAAGAATTTTTTTGTTTAAGGCTCAAAATAAGAGTACATAACTTAGTGGTGAATCACATCTCTCCTAGGAGAAACATGAGTTTTTACAATAAAAATGGTAATCAATATTAGGTCCCAAAGCCTTGCCTTGTCCTTATAGTTCCTTATGAGAATTACTTATTATAAGACATTTCCAAGGCCTAGCCATATATATATATATATATATATATATATATATATATATAACAAAGGTAAAATTAGTCAAATAATATCTTGATTATTATAATATAGAACAAGCATTATAATCATAAATCCTTAAAAATGAAGTTCAGTCCAAACAATCAAGTATTTATATCTATCATCATGTGACAACACCATATATAATAAAAAATTCCAAGATGGTAGTAGTAAAGTATCAACCAAACCAACAAATCTAAGAAACCTCTATACAATTAGATTTACCATCCATAAATATACCAATCTTATGATTACCTATACAAGTAGGTCAATAATACTTGGTACAATTATGTAAGCATTATAGGATTATTTTTGATTGAAGAATGCATATATATTAATAAAATAAGATATGGTACAAAAAAAGAGGGTGGAAAAGTCACACCCCATGAGCATAATCATATCGAGGGTAAAGACACCTTGGGAAAAGTCTAAAAATGGTAAAAAAATGACCAAACCCATAAAAAGAAACATCACATCAATAGTTTGATAGCAAAACAAAGAGAGCAAAGAAAAAATAACAATAAAGAGAATAATTAAATAGCTATAACAAACATGGACTTCTAGGGAGGCAATAGAGATGATAGAACCTGAGGCTTAATACCCCATCCTCCAAAGGTAGGAGGATCATCATTCACAAGTAAGGGATTTAAATTAGTTTTTTGTTGAGCCTCTAATGTATCATCTTAATTTATTTTAGGAGAGATTTCTAGGCCAGTCATGGAAATTTACCTTGGGAGGAGGACCCCAACCCCTAATTTCACCATCATGATATGAGGGAGGAGATCCCTAGCCCTTACCATCACCTCCATATTTAGAAGAGCCACTCAGACCACCATGATGAGGAAAAGACTGGTGAGGTGGTGATCAATGAGGAAAATGACTCCAATGTGTACATCTGAAATGTTTTTAGCATGGCCCATGCCCTCATCCTCCCAAAGGCCTAGGATGTCATGGGGACTTAGGAGGTCAAGACTAATAATGCACGGGGCATTTCCCTAATGGTCAAGAAAATGTGGGAGGTGGTGGAGTTCTAGGCAAACTTTTTTATTTGACTTTGAATCTAAAGAGTAACATTAGATAGAATAATACTTTTATTTATAATATAAAAAATACTTTCCATCTCTTCATGATTGAATCAAGCATAATTTATAACTTTCTAGATTTAAAATTAAATTTTATCTTTAAATATATACCAAAATCTATTGTATTTTGCAATAAATAAAGTTAATTTCACCCAAGAGAGCTGTCTTCTATGTAAACAATTCAGGTCAAAAGGGTTGAAAAAGGAAATAAATCTAATGCCACATAGATTGTACATGAGAGCAAAACCAAAAAATGTGTTTAACAGTGTTTGGTTTACAAAAAGCTAGGAAAATGGGTCTAGACACTCCCAATTGCTTGAGTTGGTCACCCATAGGCAAGCCCTAATAAAGGTGACACCATAAGAGATGAGTTTTTTTGGGCTCAATAATAGTAGACCACACAGTGCTGACGCATTAGTCCCACACCCCATGTCTAAAATTGAGATTCCATATGAGATTGAGAATTTCATCTAGAATATATTAAGGGGATATTAAATTATACCCTAGATGAGGAGAATATCAAGTGAAGGGGGTGGTCATAGGCTAGTACAATTCCTTCAACCAAGGGACAAGATAGTTGACCCCTATTTTATGCAAATACTTGTCATGTATGGAACCTTAAATTTTTGTAAAAGCCTTTGCATATAAATTATTTAAATGGAATTTATTTTTAATTTTATACCAAGTGAGGTAGGCCTTGTTATCTTTTCAAAATAGATCACCAATAATCTTCACACCTTTCCTAAAAAGCCTTAACCCTTTAACCCAAGGGACTGAGGCATAGGGAACATTATAAAAATTTAAGCAATGTGACCACCAGAGAGATTGGGAATTAATGGAAAGGCTACTCTTGAAACCCTCACCTACCTATTTAAGGTGAGGCTTAATATTTTCCCAAGCTTTCAATAGGCTTTGAATCACAAAGTTACCCTTGATTTTAATAGGCACTAGAGTTATGAGAAGATATTGAAGTCCCAAGCCTTGCCAAGGATTTATACCACATGGAAGACCCTAAGAGATACAATGGTGTAGAAGAATATTCTAGGGTTCATCCCCATTAAGACCTCTAATAATCAATTTTAAGACAAGGGTAAGGCCTTGAATTTTAATATCTAGGAGACAAAGTACCCCAACTTCCTTGATTTGACAACATATGTTCCAAGCAACTTTGTGAAAACCCTTATGACCCTCAAAGATAGACCATATAAAATATCTTATAAGTTTTTTTTTAAAAATTTATTGTAATCATCATTAGAAGGGGCTCAATAAGAGGAATAATACACATGAGTATCTGCCAAGACTCTAGAGCAAATTTAAAATTTTCTAGGAAGAGATAGAGGATTAGTGATCAAAAAAGCTTTTTTTTCAACTCTATGCACCACATAAGACCATAGCTTAGAGGGATAAGCCTAAAAATTAAAAGGGATGCTAAGAAACTTAAATTTCACCCTTGGAAGAAGCCACTACCATTGATATTCATCCAGCTAAGGAGGTTTGGGTCCTAGATATTGAAGAGTGAGAAAATAATTGTCCATAAAGTGGCAATTTAAAAGCTATTTATTAGACTAAGGGAGGAAGATGCATTTCACCAAACCTTTGATAGAGTAATTAGCTAGGAGGTATTTAAAAATTTCTACTTCTAGCACATATAAATAAAGGGATAAAGTGTATCCTTTTCAAGTAGAATGATAAAGTTAAAACTTAGAAGATTGGGTACTATTGATAGTGATACAAACATCGACATCCTAAAAGAGAATGTTAACAGTCTAAACTAAAATGGGGCCAAAACTAAGGGCCTGTAACATGGCCAGAATGAAGGGCCACTCAATATGATCATAGTATTTTATAAAATCAATCTTAAAAATTAAAGTATTTTGATTAGAAATCTGATCCCATTCCATGCCTTCCCAAATGGCAATGACATTGTCCATAATGAATCTATTCTGAATAAAACTAGTTTGCTCACTCTTGACAATTAAAGGGATAATATGTTTGACCCTGAGGGTTAAATCCTTGGTAATAATATTATAAGATACATTGAGAAAATTAATAGGCCTCTAATTGGTGATAATTTTAGGATCACAAGCCTTGGGAATAAACTTAATGTTACCCTAGTTTATAAGGGATCCTAAAGAGTTGGTTAGAATAGATTCTAAACAAACTCAGAGAAGATCAAGACCAATAATATCCCAAAGGGTTTGGTATAGCTCACACAAAAAACTATCAATTCCTAGAGCTTTATCAATTTCCATTTGATTAACAACCTCATGGATGTCATTGAAAGATAAGGGCCTATCATAGGCCACTCTTTGTGAATTGGAAACTTTTCAAGGCACTACATAGAGGCATTATTGGAGAGCCACATCTTATTTTGGAGAAGAAACTTGTGTTGAGAAAACACCATGGTAATGATGAACAAAATATTTTAGAATTTCAGGTGTAAACATAGGAATCCAATTAGGGGAGATTAGTATTGTGTTAATAGATGAAATCAAATCCAAAAACACACTAATGAACTAACACCTTAAGCCTAGATATTAAGGGGAGATTAGTGAAAAAAAATGATTGATAAAGCACAACTAAAATGCATGAAAAAAAACTTTATTACCTTCCTTTGAATGATCCAAGAGATTTATTCATTGGCTTGTTTAGATTGTGCTCAAGAAGTTTGTGGTAATGGAGCTTGGCTATCTCCTTCTCTCCTTAGCATCATTGGCTTCATATATTTGGTTTGTGAAGCTTGACTAAATATTTTGTCATAGTCACACTATAGACAAATGGCTTTAAAATCAATTGTGCATGATAAATTTGGCTTATGAGAGCTTAATATTATGAGTGTGAGGTCTTCTATTTATAGATTTTCCAAATGGGATAGGATCAACCATGACCATCCATCTCAATATGAAGATATTTATCCATGAAATAATCCAATTCTCTAAATAAAATCCATAAATAGCCTCATCATGATTTGGGAATAAGGGGCATTAATGAGGTATGGGAGGGCTTAATTAGATATTTGTTGCATTTATGGCTTATGGATGCCACATCAAAAAACTATGTCACATGATGATGAAAACATTAGAAACTAATTTCCAATAAAAAATATTCAATAAGTTCTATGGAATTTTTTCTTAAGCTCATAATTTGGTTTAATTTGACTAAGTAAGATTAAGTAATTTTAGTGTAATTCTTTGGAAATTAGTGTACAAGTTAATCAAATTGGTCTAAATGTCAAATTATTGGGTCAAAATTTGACTGGAGTGGAATTAGAAGATGATGTTAGTTACATATAGACCAATATCCCATTTAGGATGTCAACACAAAATAACACATGCACCTGTTGTTTACTTCTAAATTAGGGGAGTTTAGTGGTTTAGAGCATCAAATTGTGTTTTTTGCATTTTGGCACAAAATGATTTAGGAAGAACTAACAATCACATAAAATGAATTTCCCTATATAGTAATACTTTAGCCTAAATCAACACTTATATATGAAAATTTTGAACCATTTAGTGCATTTTAATGATTTTATCCCAAATTGTAATGTTTGGTAGAAATTGGTCTAAATCTTGGTTGGAGGTCATTGGTGGCCACTTTCAAGTGTATAAAGTTTTCCCCTGTTTGGGAAGGCATTGCATGATATAGGCACAATAACATATTCTCAAAGAATAATAAGGTCCTGCATGCCTATGACTTCAATTGTATGGATGAACTATATCTGCCCCCTCGAGGAAATGATTGTCAAAGGGGTTGGAAAATGGTCACTCAAAAGAAGGAATTGAGGGGACCAAACTAATGAAAAAATATGGGGAAACAACACAATGATGTGGCCAAAGTTGGTTAAAATCATTGAGAATGCAAGTGGGATGGTGTACAATGGTTTGTCCAAAGGCGGGTATAAGCATTGTACCCTAATAGTGGCAAACATGGTATGATAACACAATGATTTACCCAAAGGCCATTATAATCATTAATAATGTAGGTGGGATGGTGTGTAATTATTTTACCATATGCAGTTATAATCATTAGACACTGATTATGGAAAAAATGATGGATGGCTGATGATTGAAAATATGATGATGGTAACTTGATATAGAGGATAAAGATGAATTAGGTAACCTGCTAACAAGGAGATGCTTGTCTAAACTAATAAAGGTTTAAATTATTTAATTGTCTAATTACTCTATGGGATATGATTGGAATTAGATTGGAAATGGTGTTGGTGCCAAGGAGAGATATTATTGCTTTATTTTTGTGTAGAATTTTAGAAGCTAATTTTTGTTATAACACATGATTATAGGCATCATGATAGAACACCATGAGGACTTAGATGAAATATGTAGAAGAACATACTTCTAGTCCAATATTCAATTGTAAAGAATGCATAAATGATGATAACCATGTTGAAAATGTTAACATTTTAATATGGATGGATTCAAGACTAATGCACATAAGGAATCACCCAATGAACACACATAGACTAAATCAAGGCAATAATACTGAAAGTAAACAAATAAGCACATAAATAACAAAAAAATAGAAAAAATAAATAAAAAAGATGATGCACATTATCTCTAGAAAATAGGTGACAAATTAATAAACAAATAAGATTGGGAAATATAAGAAAAGGAAGGGGGTGGTTGAACTGTCTCCATATGCACTAGGCAAGTGGACGCTACCTACATAGTTTTATGGATGATATATCCAACAAAACTTCAAGTTGAATGTAGTTCTCTCAGAAAATAGGATAGAAGAAAATGATAATAAATAAAACATTATTAATGTGATAGAATAATATAGGAATGATCTTGAAAAATGGCAAGTGCATGGGATAAAAGGCCAAAAAGGATGGAGAAACTAAATGACAAGTGATTTCTTGTGACTTAGTGAGGATTCCCAAAATCCTTAAGGTAAAGAAGTGGTCAATGTTTTTGGTTTTTCTAAATGGTTTTATAAATGCTTTTATAATCTTGGAGTATCTCAACTAGATCGATAATGATGAGATACCAAATGGTCCAAGCTTGCAAAATGATGAGAATGTGGAAAAATTGAAAGGATGTTCACAAAATGGTGAGAGTATTGTTTAGGTTTCTAGGCTAATTTCAGCAAGCATTGAGTGCTAAGATTATAATTTAAAAATGGCCTTAATTCAAAGTAGTTCCACCTTACAATGTAGGAATTTGACTAATGTAGCATCTAATTCAAACAAAACATGCACAGTTGGCATAATAAAATAGTACAGTCATAGGAATGGGAAGTTGGTATGTCAAGGCACAATAAATAATTATTGCCCCTGGTTTTCCCATAGGCAGTTATAATTAGTAGAAAGATTGGTGAGATACTTAATTTCCCAAAGGTGGTTATAATCAGGGCCACACAATTAAGGCATGATATAGAATGAAATAGGAAATGAAGGATACAATTTCCAAAACTTCTATCATACTATTCCAAAATATGGCCTTTATTTGGAATTCTTGAAACACCTACTAAAAATGATTTAATTCTTCATGTTAAACAAGAAACCAATGGATGAACTAAGGTCCAATGGGCTAAGCAGGGAGTGTCAAAACATGTTGGTTGATAGAAAAGGTATAGTAGAAAGGATTGGCTAAATGTCAAAGTGATAAAATGGTATAGTACAAAGAAGAAAGTCAATAATATAGTACAACTTGAAATGGTCCTCATAGATAATACACCATGTCACTCAAGTGAAGGAATGCTTGAGGTATATAATGTTCATTAGCTCATCAAGTTCATCTCCATTTGGTGTGGTGAGCCTATATGTTCTATCACCATAGTCTATAATAATGATGAAAGGAACTACCTAGTGGGGTTTGAACTTGCCTTTATTCTTATTTTTGGCCATGGTATTCTTTTGGTTCTCTTTGAGGACAAGATCACCAATCTCAAATTCTCTATGTTTTATACACTGATTGTATTGGCCATGGAGTTGGTTTTGATATGCTTACAAGTGCTTCATTGTGACCAAGAATTTCTCATCAAGTAACTCCAACTCTTGCAAGTGAGCTACTCAATAGTCTTCATCATCTAGGACATGCTTCAGAGAGATGCATAAAGAAGGTAACTTGACCTCAATGGGAAGAATAAAATCATGGCCATAAATGAGTATGAAATGGCACTTGTGGGAGTACGATGATTCATATGGTATGCCTAGAGGGCTCATAATAACTAAAGGAGCCAATAATAGATGACATAATTTTGAAATATTTTTAAGTATGTTGACAATGGTTTTGTTTGACACTTTGGCCTAGCTATTACCTTGATGGTAATATTCCATAGAAAAATGTTGGGTAATCTTATATTTGGTACATAGTGATGTGACATCTTTATTCTTAAATGATACACCATTATCAGATATAATTTAATAAGGTGGAATAGCATAATGATAAATGAGATGGTTGAATATGAATTTGGAAATTTTCTTTCTAGTCATGTGAGTGAGGGGTATAGATTTAACCCACTTAGTGAAATATTTAGTGGTAGTAAGGATATATGTATGGACATCAAATGAGGTGGGGTTTATCTTATTAATGAAATCAAGGCCCCATGTAATAAATGGCCATGGTGTCAACATTGGTTTTAGAGTCTTGGCTGGGGCATGAATCAGATTATCATGTTGTTGACATTTATCACATCTTTTTACATATGCAACTGTATCTGTGTCCATGATTGTCCAGTAATAACTAATATGCAGGAGCATTTTAGACAAGACTGCAACACGAGTGTGGGATCCACATACCCCTTCATGAACTTCCCATAAAGCTAATTTAGATTCTATCAAAAGTAAAAAATGAAGTAGAGTTCCATTGAAACTATGGTGGTATAGGGTTGGTATAAGCAAGGTATAACGGTGGGTTTATTGGATGAAGGCTTTGGATTATTTATAAGATAAGTCTAATGATAAAACATGGTCATGAAAATAGGCATAAAGGTCTAAATACCAAGTAGAGCTGGGACCAATAATATCATAGATCAATTTGACAGTTGGAGGTTTATGAGCTGGTGATGTTAGATTTTCAATAAAAAATTAGTAGTCTTTTGTTGTGTCTTTATGTCAAATGAGTGACCCAATGTTAGCCATTATATTTTATATTCTATTATTGGCCCTTGGTATATGCTCAAATTGGATATCAAAAATTTGTTTCTTAAGAGTATGGACCATGGCCTTGTAGGGAACTAGCTTGTCATCTTTGGTTTGAAAATGGCCTATAACCTAATTAATGATTAATTATGAATCACCATAAATCTTTAAATGTGATATATTCCATTATATTTCCTATCAAATCCATATAATGAGTGATTCATATTTGGCCATGTTGTTGGTACAAGGAAAGCTAATTCTAAATGACTTAGGGATTAAATCCTCCTATGGTGTTATAAACAAAAGACCTTCCCCCGATCCATATGCTATGAATGAACCATAAAAATATAGCTTCTAGTGCTTCTCCTTAAGAGGTGTTTCAATGATGGTCATAATGGATTCATCAAGAAATTGGAATGTTAATGGCTATGTATCTACAAGTGGTGCTTTAGTAAGCTGATCTGCAAGAACTTACCCCTTGATGGCTTTATGATTCACATATTCTATCTCAAACTCATTGAGAATCATGATCTATTTGGCCATATGACCTTGTAAAGCTATTTTAGATAGTAGATACTTGAGGGGATATACTTTTGAAATGACCATGGTCTTATTATTCAACATGTAATGATACAATTTTTGAGATATGAAGACCATGACTAAACATGCTTTTTCAATGAGAATATAATTGTGTTCATACATGACTAGTGTAAAAATTGAATAATACACAACATTTTCCTTTCCATTTTCATCATGTTCAGTTAGAAGTGCCCCTAGGGTAGTATCTATGGTTGATAGATATAGAAGGAATGATTTTCCTAGTGTTGGAGGCAATAAAACTAGTTGATTTGTAAGAAAGTCTTTTAGCTATTGAAAATCTTTCTAAAAATCATTATCCTAAAGAAATGTGACACCTTTCTTCAAAATATGTGTAAAAAGATGACACTTATTGATAAATTGAGATATGAAGCATCTAAGAGACTAGATCTTGCCTTACAAACTACAAAGCTAGTTCAAATTGGTTAGTGGTGGCATCTCTATTATGGATCATAATTTGGTTGGATCGAATTCAATACCTTGGTGAGACACAATAAAGACAAACAATTTACTTGAAGTAATTTTAGAAACATATTTCTTAAGGTTGAGCTTGACTTTATATTCATGTAGTTGCTCAAATATCCTCCTCAATGCTATTGGATAATCAACCATAGTCTTTGATTTACCTAATATATCATCAATGCAATCTTCAATAATGTCATGCATCATATCATGATATACAACTATCATGGCTCTTTGATAAGTGGCCCTTACGTTATTGAGACCAAATGACATAACCTCATAATAAAATGTTCCCCATGGAGTGGTGAATGTTGTTTTGTGCTGGTCTTTTGGTGCTATTCTAATCTGATTGTATCATTAGAATCCATCCATCAATAAAAGAATCTCATAACTTATTGTGGAGTCAACTATCATGTCAGTGCTTGGTAATGGAAAGTCATCCTTTGGGAAAGCTTTATTAATGTCCTTGAAATTAGTACAAATTTTGATTCCTTTTGGCTTTTTATTGATTGGTACTACATTATAAATCTATTAGAATATTTGATTGGCCTAATACATATCACTTCTAAGAGATTCTTCAACTCTTTATTTACCAATACAATAATGCGAGGATGAAGTTTGCATAATTTTTGATTCACTATTTTGGCATCAAGATATACCACAAGGTGATAAACAACCAATGCTAGGTCTAAACTAGGCATGCCAAAATATGCCCATGCAAATATATCTATAAATTCCCTAAAAATGACTATAAGGACTTCACACTCCTCTTTAATGAGGGACATGCCTAATATGATCCATTTTAGGCCATTTGAAGACCTTATGTTTACCTCTAAAGTATCTTCCACTAGAAGGGTCGAACCATCTTCAAGAATAGTGGGAAAAGATTTGAACTATTTTGTTATGTCAAAGTCCTCTATTACGACTCTCTCTTCAAGTTTGCTTAGACATGATGAATCAAAATACCCTAATGGGAGGTATGGCCACATAACAAATGCTATTGGGAACTCCTGAATGATGGTCAAAATCTTTTTTTTCAAGACTAAATTTGGACTCATGGGCAAGTTCATCATTGTTGGTATCTTGAATGATGAGATCAAAACCCTGTTATTATTCAAAACTACACTCAGACCCATAGAAAAGTTCATCATTGGTGGTCTCCTGGTCTATACTTGAAGGAGGTTAAACAACCCCATCTAGTGGCACCTAAAATAGGTTTTCACTTCTATACTAGCCTTTATTTTTACTTTTTTCCTAGTCCAAGATGTTAATCCCTCTAACTATCCCTATAGATGCATTACCTATACTTGTGCCTACACCAACTGGGTCTAGGTCATTGTATGTTCTTGTGTCATCTACATTACTATAGATAGATGTGAATATATCTCCTTTTCTAGGGCTTGCCATGCCCATATCTCACCTACACCCATCTCTACTGGTGGTTACATCTTCTCTCTTTATACTCATATTTGTTTCATTGCCTCTTTAGCTAATTTGAACTAAATTGTAAGCATTGGGGTAGATGGTACACTAGGGTGCTCTGATGTAGTAGGGTCATATAGATATATATTCTCATCTAGGACATCATAGTGTTACCCTCATAAGGAACCCCCATCTCTCCTCCTCATCTTTAGCTATGCCTACAAAATCACACCCAGATAGATATTAGATCACTACCATATCTCATAATATCTATCTACCTTTGTCTCTCTTTCAAAATAAATGCTTAGGGAATAATTTAATCATCTTTATTACCTATCTATGCTTTAGCCGCTATGGTCTCATCATCGATGTAACCACCTAACATAGTCTCTCCATTTGTATGGCCTCCTAGCACCTCCTCTATAGGTCATCTCCTCAGCTCAAATATAACTATCATGGCTCATGTTTACCTCAACCTGTGCCTAAGTGGCCTCTCTATCATCCAAATCTCCTCTAGCTCACCTGTTAGGTCATCAAGAATGGTAATAGTCTCTACTCTCTCCTACTCCTCCTACCTCCATTAACACCATATCCTTGGTGATCATATGTCATTTCACTATGGAGCTGGTGGTGGTATCTCTAGTGCCACTATCTCCACACTCCTCTCCTCTTGCTCTACTCTCCGTTGTGCTCATCTAGTCCATGGATGCTCATGATGTGGTTTGAGCATTAGCCTCATCACTAGTGGACCTACTCCCCTCCTCCCTTATGGTTCTCTCACATGTTGAGTCCACTACTCAGGCATATATATTAGTTATAATAGATGAGGTAATCCCATCTATCCTAGCACCCATGCCACTAGATTTGGCTCTCTCCACCAAGTATAGTATCCAATCACCTCTTCCTCACTATAACTGGTGCAATTATATACTAACTTGGCCATATAGTTTTTATATGCCCATATGGCTACCATACTATGTTTGCACATCTCACCATCTAAAACACTAGCACATGGGGTACAACTCATGATACCTAGTATTCTCTCCATCTCTACACTCAAGTTGACCTATCATCAACCACATGGGGTAACCCAACTGACCAATACATGGGAAACCTCTCATATATCTAACTCGTCAATAATATGATCAGTCCTATTGACTTCTACCCTTTGACAAACACTTTATACAAATCATGTATGAGATAGACCTAGATGATAGAGATGATATCATATGGTACACCATCCTCTAGGATCATCCTTCTTAAGGCTACCATGAATAATGAAACCTTGCCATCTGACTTGTGACATAACACTCATTGTGTCACAAATCCTATCATAGCTTTTTGGATATATAGAATATATTATGCATATATATCACATACTAAGTTACCTACCTACTAATATCATATATGAGCTTATAGCCCACATAGTCATGGCTCTCCTCTCCTTTAGGGTGTTTGGTATGCCTATAGTCACTGGTTTTCTATTATCAGTAGCCCTAAGATGGAATACACATCCTCTAGAGTGATAGCTACATCTACCACATCCCTATCTACCTCCCATATAAAATTGTTAGTCAATCATTCCCAACATCCAAGAAACACGACTAATAGATCCATGTTTAGGGGAATCTTACACATGTTATCTATCCCTCCTAGGCCTATAGCTACTAGCCTAGCTTTATCCCTTATGGTGAGACACTCCAGTAGATCTGGTAGCCAAGACATGTCTACCATTCTCTATAGCCTGGGTCATCTTTGTAACTGAGAAGAAGCAAAAGATGTATTAGATCCTCCATGTCATGTCTAGTCAAAATACATTCTTTTTAAAATTTTAATAAAAAATAAGCCTAAATTGCTTTAATTTGATTCATTTTTACCTATTTGTAGCCTATTCAGTCATTTTTACCCTTACTTGGTCATTTTAGGCCATTCTAGCCTTCTTTCAACCTTTTGCACATAGTTCTATACAATTTTAGTTTTTTGGTTAGCCTAGTTTGACCAAAATTTCCTTATTTTGAGCCTAGTTGACTTAAAAATCTAAGTCAACCCTCTTATTTTCCCCTCCCTAGTATTGTGTTATCATTCCAGAATTTTTGGATGAGTTAGCAAAATTATACTAGGGTGATAGTTTACAAAAAGTACAGGGTCGACACACACCTACTAGGTCGGTAGTGTGGATTTTGACTATTTTCAGCCTACTAGGTTGACTAGGTCGACCCAATTATTTTTGACTACTGACCCCTTGTATTTTCCTAAAAAAGTGCCTTTTTCTATTTTCTTCCTTATTCCTTCAAACCCATTTGCCTAATTGGTTTTTCTTACCTGTAGAATCTAATTTTGATTTATTTTGACATATAAAAATGCTAAAAATTAGTTTTTTCTAAAAATACACTTAATTCATTAAAATACTCCAAAATAGGCTTAAGATTCATAGTTGTATAGCTGTAGTGCACATGTTAGTGCTCCTAGAGCTCCCCCTCATCTAGCTTGTCATCTCCTTACCATCCTAGCTAGTTTTGTCTCCAGAGTTCTTTTTCTCTCCTTCTCAAGTCAAAATAACAAAATGACTTCCCTTTCCCCTATTTAAAAACACTTTTCAAAATTCAAATTCTTTAATTATTTTCCTGTAGATTCCTTCTTTTGCCTATATCTTTGTTTCTATTCATCCATTTTTCAAACCATAAAATGCATTGGATTCATGATGACGTAGAGAATCTTTTCCATTATTATATGCCTATATTCTAAAAATTTCAATTTTTGGCTATTTTTTGCACTAACTTCTATAGGTTTGCGTAGTGTTCTTCACATTAGATGCCTTCAGTATCTCTTGTAGTCTACTTATTTATCTACAACACTAAGGTAAGTAAAGGTATGTGTTTTTCAATTCTTTCCTTTCCTTTATCTTATTTTCTACTTACTACACTTTACATAGCATCAATGTTGTGTGTTATCACGTTCTATTTTTTGAAGCACCATCTCGTGTTACACTTATGTGACACATGATGATCTTCGAGTGAGGCATATGTATATGCATAATATTTTTAAACTTTTATAGATTACTAACTCTTTATATATTTCAAGAACCCATAGAGTCTCAATCTCACTAAGTGCATGCCTTAAGGGGTGCATCGGGAAAGGGGTGGGCATACCATTAGTGTTTCGTAAGTTTTTTAATCCCTTTTACCACTTACCATCTACACACTCATATCCTAAAATAATTTAACCTAAGCTCATTCTTCTTAGTCTTACCCATTACAATCATTTACCATGATTTATCCTCTTTGTTCTTGCCTTGACCCTCTTTCACTAATTGACTATACTAGGTCGACTGGGTCGACCCTATACATTTTTTAACCTCTGATTACTATACAAGGTCAATTGGGTCAACCCTATATTATTAAGGGATATTTTTCATTAGGATATTTGTTATCCCTTCGACTAATCTAGCTCAAGACCTAGTGAATTATCTCCCAAAAATATATAGGGTCAACTAGGTTGACCCTATATAATCAACATATTTGGAAGGATTTAGGGTAAGATCTACCTATATATGCAAGTTCATTTCCAACCATTTATAAGAAAAGAATAAAATAAGAATAAGTGTGAATGAACATCTACTTATTGACCATTATAATTGAGTAATAGATCTTAAGGTTTTATACTTTCTTTAGAGATATGGATCTTGTATTGTGGAGAAGTCTTTTGGGTGCATAGATAGGTTGTGTATCCTAGAGCTGATTTGTCTTTGTTATCCTTACATACCAAAATAATCTCTTATGAAGAACCTTGGCCAAGGGAGAGATTGAGGCTCGATAGATTCATCTTCAAATGTAAGTATTCCTAACTTTATTTTTCCTTTGTAAGAGTACATATATAATGTAGTTGCGTTTTTATCCCATAGGTTAGGATTTTGTATACATTGATGTGAGTATATTTCTTATATGCATGTTTAGTTTAGTTTGTTCTTTTCTAACCCCCACTTTGTGCCATAAGATTTGGTGTACACTAGATTGGATTTAATTTCTTGTTTATTGGATATAGAGTGAACATTAAACCTAGGAATCTTTTAGGGTTGTTTCATGATTGTGTCAAATTATAGGCTTTAGAACCATTCCTAGTATGGTGTATTATGACAGGTGATCCCATAATTAGGTCTAGTGGATCCCCATATTGGTCATGGCCTCACTTAACAAATGTATTCAAAATTTAAAGTGTATGTATGCTCTATCTTCTTTGATCTAGGATTGATTTATAAACATGATTCATTTATGATTGCATATATGCACTATTTCATAAGCTTGTCAAGGCACAACATTATGCCAAGACCTTATGCAAAACTAAAGGATCTACTAGGTCATGATTGAGTCATTATGAATACTTACCATGTTTATTCATTATATCACCTCTTGGACATCAATGACGACCTTAATGATACAAACACACCAATAGAGACATATCTTAGCAATCTCCCTCTTTGTCATTGATGGCAAACACTCTAACATAATAGATTACATTATTCTCTCCTCAAGCTAGATTTCCCATAAAGTCTTTCTCCCCATTTGAAATTAATTACAAAGGTCATATATACTCTCAGAAGGTCATATATACATAATCCATTGACCTCCAACATCCAAAAGTTTCCATTCTAGGATGATTTAATGCACACTATTCAACAAGAGAAGTTGATTAGCTTGACAAAATATCCTTCACAATGAAATTATCACATATTAATAACATATAGGTACTAAAGGGGTTGCCAAAATAAATCTCCTTTATTTATAAAGATAAAAATATAAATAGAAAAATCCATTAGTTGTCATCTTTCTCCACCTTCAATAATTTGCTTTAATTTTGATTTTCCTACTTTTATCATGCTCTTGAATTTTCCAAAATTTTCCATAATTTTTGGAGGATAATAATTCAAAAATAATTTATTAATTTTATGTTAATACTCATTATAATCCTTCTCCTTAAAAAATGGCATGCCCCACTTTAGTAATAAAGTACTATTATTTATCTTTGTTCCATGTTGCTTTTCAAACTTTCCAAATAATCCATTAAAAATTGATTACCAAGTAATCTTGAAATTTAAAAACTTATTAGTAAAAATTCCCATGACCCTCCTTGGAAAAACACTCAAAAATAATAATATTTTATTAATTTCTTGGCCTTGTTTATCAAAAAGAGGAAACAATGAATATTTTGGGTCCAAATAATTAATATTAAATAACATTATTTTCCTTTCTATATCTCTAAACCCAAAGATAATATTGAAATGATAATTTTTCCCATAAGAATACATTAATTTAAAAAGGAACATGACAAATTTACCAATAGGAATGGAGAAATTGAACTAGGTGACTTACAATTTCAAAGAGATGGGTAGAGAGATGCATACATAATTCCTAATTTACTTGAGTTCTGAAAATAAGTCTAATAAAAAAAAGTGAGTAATGATAAAATAATATTTTATAATACTCTTATAAAGTCCATGATTCATTATGAAGATATAAATTTCATTTTAGAATATTCATTGTATCCACTACCATATGTAAAATGATGAGCACATGCAATAATAGGTTGTTTAATGTCTTTCTCATGTTTACCCAAACTACGAGTTTTTGTATCCCATTTTTTGTGCACATGTGAGTCTAAATCCTTATTGTTGTAATTAAAATTAAATAATTTTGTGAGGTTTTATTGATTTATTAGTGCTGCAATTATTATCTATCATATGTCATTTACCTTCTCTAGTGTAAGATGATGTATTTTGGGAATTTATGATTTAATAAGTTTCCCATAGTCTTGAGGAGTAAGATAGAGTTATCCAATGCCAAATGTATGCATATAATCTTTATATTCCTCATGAACAATTGAATTAAAATTAATTTTTGATAAATGTTCATCCATGTTATCATGTATATAATCATCCTCATCCTCATCATTTAAATGTTATTACAATTACCATATTTATATATATGCACATGATCCACTAGATTAAATAGATTAGGTGCCTTAACAAATGGTTATGGTATATAAATTTGTGGGATGATTATCCCCATGTGTTCTAGCATCTTAAAAAATTGGAAAGGAACATTATCCAGAAGAGAAGTATTTATGAATCCCTCATAAAAAAACTTTAAGCATGTAACTTAGAGAGGACCACATTAGTAACATAAATCCATGGCCTACCAAGTAAATTATTATAGATAACTTCATTATATATCACTTGAAAATTTTTAGCTATATGTTTTGGTCCAATAATTATATGCAATGTATTTTTTCCTAACTCCTTTCTTTGTTGAT
>JARHVA010007036.1:635000-767500 GCA_037957365.1 Torreya grandis
AATTACAAATTATAGAAGGAAACAAATGAAGGAAAACAACACCATATTACCTTCCCAAATAGATTTACCATACCCATGTGGCTCAAAAACATGTTCTCCCTTGATCAAGCATCTTTGTCTTTGTCAAAAATGGTGGTAAGCTCCTTCAATGCCTCAAGAACACTCCATAAAACCTAGGCTCTTGATTTTAAACCACTAAATTATCCTATCAATGAAGCTTTGTGAAAACAATTTAGCATTATAACTTTGCAATGTTTAAGATTTGAAGATATTTGAGCATAATAACCTTGCACCAAAATAGCTTGGAAATGATGTCCATGACCTCTCTATTATAGATTTTTGAGATTGGTTAGGATCAACCATGACCATCAATCTCAATATTGAGATGTGTGGTTGAGGATAATCCTCATATTTAGATTTAAATCCATATATATGATCAAGATAAATAAGCATTAAAGAGGCATGGGAGGCATTTACTAGGCATGGGTGACCCATAATCCTGATATTTTATGCACTTATGGCTTGATGGATGCCCCCATAGATGATGTAACTAGGTGATGAAGATAATAATAATCAATTTTGAAAAATAAATATTCAACAACTCTCATGGAAAATCCACTCAAGGTCTTGATTTGGATTAATTATCCTTAAACAAGGTTAATCAACATTTGTGCAATTATTTGAAAATTGGTCCTCAATCAATCAAAATGGTCAGACAATCATATTACTAGGTCATAATTTAACTAGAAAGTAATTAGAAGGTGACATTAGATGCATTGAAACCGTATTCCCATTTAGGATGTTGCCAACAACAAATAACAAAGGTACATGATGTGTACAAATGAACTAGAAGAAAATAGTGATCCAGAGTACTAAATGGAAAAATGCTCATTTTGACTTGAAATGATTTGATCAAAATTAGTTGGTCCATAAAATGCATTGCCCTATTTAGGGATACTTTGACCTAAATTGGCACTTGTAAGGGACAAGTTCAAACCATTTAGCATGTTTTATGGATTTTGACCTAAAATGTGCATTTGAGTGCAATTTGAGTAAGATTGACAATTTCAACACAAATGGTGTTAGGAATTGGATGTCTACATTTTCCCCCTATTTGAGAAGGTGTAGTGAGACATTTAGGCAAAGAAATGTCTTTTTAAAGAAAATAATTGTCAAGAAGAAATCATAATAGACCCATGATACCCTCTTGAGAGGGCATACTAGGATGAAAGAGTAGGATGAACTGTCAAAAAGAGAAAGTGAGAGATTAACCCAGGGAATAGATCACATCCATATGAGATAATGCTTGCACACATGATTACCATAAATGATCAAAATATAAATAGAGGTATAATAGGCCCCAAAGATGGGGGGAATGGGAAGGATACGATCCATAAATGTAAGGGACACACTTTAAATGTACCCAATTTGAGAGTATAAGCTGTGCACTTATGGCATTGATCAATCCTAAGACAAGTTGCACACTAAAATACTACCATCATGGAATTTAATGTGGAGAGCTTGGAATTAGAAGAAAAGGGATAATATTATGCTTTAGGAAGTGAAGTACCACTAGAATGGGGTTTCTGAAGAGAAGATAATAAGAAGTGCCCTAGTAGAGAAAATGTGAGCATGATAAAATGATTGTGCCCCAATAGGTAAAATTTTGATCATTGATAAATAATAAGTAATGATTTTACCCCTGTGGAGCTGATTTGATTAGACATGGTTCAGATGTTGTGCCCTAGCATGGGCAAATGACAAGCAAAATCGCTCAAGGATATCACTAAAAAAAAGGTTAAAGTGAGTGGGTACAAATATACATGCGATGGTGTAATGGCTTAGAAATCCATATAAAACCAAGCATATAATAATGCACAAAGTGATGAGAGAGATGAAAAGAAGAGTGGAGATAACTAAGCTGACCTTAATAGAAATTGAGCACTACCTACATAGTTCTATGGACTCATGTTCTAACATAAACTTTAGGCTTATGTAGTTCACCCAAGTTTGGGAGATAATGGAATGAGGAATGATGAAAAATTACCAAGTATTGATTAAACTCAAAATGTATGCGAAGAGATGCATGTCTAAGCATAGACAAAGAAGCTTGAAATGCATGCTACCTAGAAGCCTAATTCTATATCATGAGCCTAGGTTCTATAGAGTGTTCTTAAGAATCATTTATCTAAGTTGATGTTGATGTTAAGACCTTAAGACTTGAACACAAAGTTCTTGATATAGAAAAATAAATTAGGCATCATAAGTATGAATAAATTAAAATGACATAAGATTCCAATTACACTGAGCTAGTTCAAATGTGAATATCTATAACTAACGATAATGGTAAAACAATGACCAAAACTAGAGTTATAGTAATTTACATTTAAACAAAAAAGATAAAATAAAGAAAAAGATAAACATAAATGAACCTAAATTTAAATCAAGATATGATCTGAATTAGGAACAAAACTATTTAAAAATAAAATTCAAGAATGTCTTAACGACATGAGACCAAGATATGAATAATCAAGATCCATGTGGACCATCAATGCATTATTGAACACAAAAGAGAAAAGCAAAATCAAACAAATAAAAAAGACACGAACAATAATCAAATAAACGAAATGGTCCAAGGACAACGTAATAACATAGGATCAAGATATAAACAATTGAGATCCATGTTAATCATCAAGATGTTTTGAAACTTAAAAGAGATAAGTAAAAAACAAACATAAAAACAAGACCAAGAAACACAAGACCAAGAAGTAATAAAAAGAGAAAAGAGAAGAAATAAAAGGAGAGGTGGAAAATTAAAAAAAACCACCAAGAAAACACAAATAAACACACAAACAAAAAACTTAGTTAGTGTAGTTTAAAGACAAATGTTCATGCATGTGCGGTAGAGGCATTACTTTCCACCCCATCATAATAAAGAACAATGACATGATAATTGTTCCCTAATTAAAGAGGAATAATGATAGAAGAAATGGGAGAAGAGAGGAAAAATAAGGGTTTAGATAGGTTGACTCCAGATGTATACGACAAGTAGATGTTGCCTACATAGTTCTATGGATGCATGTTCCGACATGAACTTCAGGCCAAATGTAGTTCTCCCAAGAAATGGGATACAAGAAAAATGATGATCAGACCAACATGATTTATAGAAGAAATGGAAGAGATGAAAAAAAATGAGAATGGTCTAGAAAACAAGAAGTGGATGAGATGAGAAAGAATGATCTTGCAAAATGGCAAGTCTTTGGGACAAGATGAAATGATCCAGTGTTTTTTATGCTTACAAAATGGCAAGAGTGTTCAAAATTAACAGTTGCTCACAAAATGGCAAGAGTGTTCAAAATTAACAGTTTCTCACAAAATGGTGAGAGCATTCAAAATTAATAGTTGTTTGAAAATTGGTGAGAGCATTCAAACTTAGTAGTTTCTCACAAAATGGTGAGAGCATTCAAACTTACCAGTTTCTCACAAAATGGTGAGAACATTCAAACTTAATAGTTTCTCAAAAAATGATGAGAGCATGGAATGGTGGAACGAGAATGTACAAAAGTGTGAGATAATGTTTTTATTCTTTTGTGAATCATGTTTTAATGTTTTTGGTGTTTTTAGGATAAAATATGCACAAGGTGGGACCATCTAGATTAGGATATGCATGTCCTAAGAGTAGAGGTTCTAATAAGATAGCTAAGCTAAGTTCAATGGCCCATACTCATAAATTAACAAGAGCGAGGCTCTTTATAAAAGAAGAAATTAACAAAATACTTGTACTAAGAAGATGCAGCTGTTCACCTATTGGAAGCTGCTCAAGATTGTCTTGTCTGAACTACTTTGTAGAGCCACTGCTAAAGATGTTCATAATGCTTATGAGACATAATAAAGATCATAATTTGTCAAGGGACAAAAAGTTTCCAAATTTATAACATGTCCTAGACATAACAAAGAATATGCATCTTGAAGAGAGAAATCTAAAATGAGATGAAGAATGTGTTCAGAGTGCGAAGAGTTTAAAGCCTTTACCATCGATATTCATGAAAAGTGGACCAGGGTAGTATAAAATACATTCAAGGTAAGATAAAAGGGAGGGATAAAATTATGACAGCACAAGTTGTCCCCAAGTCAGGGGTCTTATAGATAATGGTTCAAAGCTATTCGTGCATAAAACCTCTCAAGGTGTATGATGTTTGTTGGTTGATTATTTTGTCGATCAGCGTACTGATAAATAAAATAGGTCTGATCAGCCAAATTATGAAGATTGGTCATCCAAATGTGTAGGTTAACCACATCAAAAGGGGACTAATTTCTCCTCTCATCAAGGAGAGGTTCCCTATATATATATATATATATAATACTCAAGGGTAGGATAAACCATCCATCTCTCTTTTTTTAGAGATGATGCATGTGGATCAAAGGAGAAATCTTAGGGATAATGATAGAAAGCACTCCTCTTTTTTAGAAGTACTATTCAACAAACCACAAGAATCTTCTTGGTAGTAATTGCAAAATGTAACAAAGGACGTAGTAACCAACAAATTGAGATGTAGCACAAAGTCTCCACCTCAATTTCCCAAGAGTGAGATATGAAGGACAATGAGGGCACAAAGTCATCCCAAGGTCCTTTACATAGAAACAAAAATAAAAAAACACTAAAGGCAATTATGGGGGCACAAAGTCTCTCCACAGTTGACTTCAAGACACTTTCCTAACTACTTTAACTAATTCTGCTTGTTGAATTAAAGGAACAAAAAAGATATTAAGGAAAATGACATACGAATAATTTCCCCAACAACAAAGATATCACAACACAAAGTCTGAAAAGTCACTTGCTTTCTTATTCCAATAACAAATAATGATCAACAATCTGAGTTCAACGTCTTAGTAATGCTTTTCATTTTGGGTAGAGTTTTGTTTCTAACAATCAGAAAGAGATATTAAAACAATAAAAGAGAGTCCCTTATATAGCCTCTTCAAGAAGGACTCAGGAATAGTAACACATCATGTTGCATTGAATTTTGTTAAGAAGACATGCTAGAATTTAGGGGCATTTACCCATTTGCTTTTATCAATGTAGAGAAATGGGTCACACCATTGAATGTTTGCATCTTTCAATGTACACCTAGTGATCTGCTTCTAGAAACATATCTAATGTGCAAATGTTTCTAATCCTTCCTCCTTTTCTACTTAATTAAATCAGGTCTTGATTCAATTTGATGCTCTATTCCTTAATCGCTTCTTGCTGGTCTTGGCCTTAAAGCCTTTGAATGCATTCGGGTTTGCACTTAAACTTCTAAGGATCAATAGCTATTTTATTGTTACAACTTTGACGTCTGCATGCACATCACTTTCCTCTGTAATTCCTTCAGCTTTGTCATTTGGTCTTTTTTTGAGGGGACCTGCCTTTTGGGGCCTTGAGAAATGCTCCACTTTAGGTCGAGAAGAGCCCCCCGCAAGGGTATCTGCCCTTCGAGTGGTCTTCAGATGGCCTTTGAGCTTCTTTCTTCTAGTGGGTTGCTAAGTTTTTTGGCTCTTCTTTAAGGCTTTTCAAAATCAATAGCTATTTTATGAACCTTAAAATTGACGTTCATGCACCTGTCACTATGTTTGAATTTCCAATGGCTAGTTCATTGTTCTTGACTTTGACATCTTCAGGCGCATCACCCCTTGGACTTTCTTTAGCTTTCTCTTGATTCAGCCTTTTTCTACTACTTACTTCCTTTAGATTTCTTGTTTTGCATCCTCTTAAAGGGAATGTGACCCTTCAATTTTGGGGAAGTGTCCTTTAATATGGTAGTCGAGAGTCCCTCGCAAGGGCACGTGCCCTTTGGGGTCCTTCGGTGGCCTTTTGTCTTCGAAGTCCTTCAGAGCTTTCCCACAAAATTTTTTTGTAGACATTTTCCCATGGATAAAAAGTCTTCAAGAATTATTTCAACTGCTTTGTCTTTAGCTTTCAGAAATTCTTTCAAGATTTTCTCCCACAGCTTCCCTGAATTTCTTAGACTTTTTTTTGAAGGAATTCCTTCAAACAGAAGTCCAAAAGAATTCATTTCTTGCCTTAGTCTTTCTGCTGGGCTTTGCTTTATTTTTTGGTCTTTTTGAATTGGTCCATTTACCCCCTTTCTGCCCTCCACAAGGCCTGTTTGATCCTTTGGCTTTGGTGCAACCCCTTGAACCTACCAATTGAACCAACTGATTAAACCAACTGGTTGTTGAACTTGTTAAACCTTTAAACCAAAGTGGTTCAATGGTTTAACAGTTCAATGATTCAAGCATCAAAAACTTATTCTTTTGATTGAACCTGCTTGTAAAAGCCTTTGAACCTGTTGAACCTTGAACCTTGAAGTGGTTGAACTCTTTCTATTGATGTTGAACCTTTGAACCTGTTGAACCCATTAAACCAAAATGGTTCAAGGTTCAATGGTTCAATAAACTCTTTTGGTTGAGCCTTGTCATTGAACCAACTTTGAAATCGCTTAAGTGTTGAGTGCTTACTTCTTTCCTACAGAGTCCATAGAAATCAACCTATGAAGTCTATTGAACTTGGCTTGCAGAATCCATAGATTTTTGAGAAGCTTTAAAAATGAGGAATTTGAATGCTTAGAACAAATTTTGAGAAGGGCAAAGATTATTTTGGTCTGAGGACCAAAATAATTCAAATTTTGTTCCAAAAATGAGTGATATTTTTGGGGGACAACAATGTTCATGGGCTCTAAAATTTCTTCACCATTATGTTTAGCCAATTGATATGTTCTTGATCCATAGTTTGCCATGATAATGTATGGTCCTAACCAATTAGGCTAAAACTTGCCTTTCTTTTTAAGTTCATCATTCATGTTCTTCTAGTTCTCTTTTAGAACTAAGTCACCAATCTCAAATTATCAAGGGATATTGCATTTGTTTTATCTTCTCTACAATCTATTCTGATATGCCTGCAAGTTTTCTAGGGCAACCAAATTCTTACCATCAAGAAGTTATAGTTCTTTTAGCCGTGAGACTCTATAGTCTTCATCATCTTCAATGTGCTTCAGTGATATTCTTAATGATAGGATCTCAATCTCGATCAGGGTGATAAATTCAATGCCAAAAACAAAGGAGTATGGATTAGCTCTAGTTAGGGTGTGATGATTGGTTATATAAGCCTAGAGGGCAAGAAAGAGTTTCAAGTACCAATTATGACCAACATCATTGAAATCTTTTTTAAGATGGCTAGAATGATTTTATTTGATGCCTCAACTTGTCTATTTCCTTGTAGGTTATATGGAGTGGATTTCTTATGCTTGATCTTGACTTTTGCTCAAAGATCTTTCACATCTTGGTTCATAAATGACCCACCATTATCAGATATAATATGGGCTAGGATGCCATATTGACAGATGATATGGTAATGAATGAATTTGGCTATTTGTTTCCTGGTAACATAAGTGAGAGGAATTGCCTCAATCCATTTCGTAAAGTACTTGGTTGTAGTAAAAATGTGGTTATGGCCATTTGAAGATGTTGGGTTAATTTTCCCAATGAGATAAAGACCCCATTTGGAGAATGACCATGGTGTTGTACTTGGATGCAATGGTAAGGAATGTGCATGTATCAAGTTGCTATGCTGTTGACAAGGTACACACTCCTTTACATAATTAAAAGTGTCTATCTCCATTTTGGGCCAATAATAGCCTATTCTAAGAAGTTTCTTTACATGGAATACACCATTGGTATGGGCCCCACACATTTCTTCATGAACCTCCTTTAGTGCTAGCTTGGATTCTCCCAAAGATAAATAATGAAGAAGCATTCCATCATAGCCTTTTCGATAAAGCATGTTTCGAAGGAGGATATAACATATTAGGCAGTGAAGGAAAAGTTTTTTTTAGTTATTGGAAAGGTTGGTAGGAAAGACATGGCTATGGAAATAGTTATAAAAATCTTGGTACCATGGTAGCTCAGGTTATAGATACTCATGAGCACTATCATGTATTTGAATCATGGAACCGATTGTTGCTATGGCATCGATAGACCTAAAGTTGACTCGTGGAACTTGCTCAAACTATAGAGATTTGAAATGTTTTTTTAAGGTTATCAACAATTTGCTTGTAAGGGACAAGCTTATCATCTCTTATTTGATACTAATCAGAAGTCTAATTTATGATTAGCTATGAATCTCCATAGACCTTTAAGCTTTTAATATCCCACTATATGTTAAGACAAATCCCTACAACTAATGCCTCATATTTGGCCATATTATTTCTACATTGAAATTGTATATAGAAGGCTTTGGGGATCAAATCCCTTTATTGTGTTATCAACAATATGATAGCTCTAGATCCTTGAGATGTGAAGGATCCATCATAATATAATGTCCATTGTTCAAGATCTTGTGATGCTTTTTCTATCATCATGATAGAATCATCTGGAAGGTCAAAGTTGAAAGGTTGAGTGGCTATAATAGGAGCTTCTGCAAGTTGGTCCATAAGGATTTGCCCTTTGATTGCCTTGTAATTCTGGTATTCAATATCAAACTCACTGAAGAGCATAATCCAATTATCTATGCATCCTTAGAGAGATACTTTAGATAAGAAGAAATTGAGAGGATCTACCTTGGTGATAATAATTTTTTTGTTATTTAGCATATAATGTCTCAATTTTTGATTGGTAAACACCATAGGTAAACATGCCTTATCAATAGTCATATAATTATGTTCATGGGATACCAATGTGTGGCTTAAATAATAACCACATGTTCCTTACCATGATCATCATGCTGAGCCAAAAGTGCCCCCAGTACATATTCCATGGTTGATATATAAAGAAGTAGTGGCTTCCTTGTGTTGGAGGTCAGAAGACCAGTGGATTGGCCAAGTATGTTTTAAGCTTTACAAATGCTATCTGACAATCTTCATCCCACTGAAATGTCACCCCTTTCTTTAAGAGATTGGTAAATGGGTGGCACTTATCTACCAGTTGATAAATGAACTTGTGTATAGACTAAATCTTGCCTTGTAGACCCCACAACTATTTATGATTGTTGGGTGGAGGTATTTCCATAGTAGTGGTGACCTTCAAAGGGTTGATTTCAATCCCTTGTTGTGATGTAATTAACCCTATCAATTTTCTTGATGTGACTCCAAAAACACATTTCTTAGGATTCAAGTGGACTTTATATGCATGAAGCCTCTTAAATATTCTTCATAGAATGTCAGGGTGTCTAGCTCTTGTTGTTGATTTTGCTAGTATATCATCAACATAGTCCTCAAAAATGTCATGAATCATGTCATGGAAGATGATAATCATTGCACATTGATATGTGACTCCAAAATTATTTAAACTAAATGGCATGTCTTGGTAACAAAATGTCCCCCATAGAGTGGTGAACGTGTTCTTATGATGATCTTTAAGGGTTATCTTGATCTAATTATAACCAAAAAATCCATCCATTAAGGATAGCATCTTGTACCCAGTAGTTGAGTTGACAATCATGTCAATGTTGGGCAAAAGAAAATAATCTTTGGGATAGGCCTTATTGATATCATGAAAATCAATACAAATACGTATGCCTAGGGTCTTTTTACTTATTGGCACTATGTTAGAAATCCATTTAGAGTAGTCTAGTGGTCTGATAAAATTGGCTCTTGACAACTTCTCCAACTTGGCCTTAACCAAAAGGGTGATATGTGGATGCATCTTTCTTGACTAATTAAACATTAGGGTGAACAACTAGATGATGCACAACTAAATTTGGAACTAAGCCTAGCATGTCAGAGTATGCCCATTCAAAGATGTCTATATAATCCTTAAGAATGGATAAAGTATGTTCCTATTATACTTCAGTAAGGGAAGCTCTAAGATAAACATTTTTAGGATCCTCATGGGTTCCCAAATTAATTTCTATTGTGCTCTCCATAAGGAGTGTGAATCCATCTTCTAGAATAGTAGGCAATGTATGGTTGTGATCATCTTCTTCTGCCATATCTTCTTTTTGTTCCTCCAAATATTTGGATAATACGAAGAATCAGAATTTGTGTTCTCAAGTAAAGGCATATTGTCAAAGACCTCTAAAAACTCAAGAACAAGATGCTTAAATATTTGATGTTGTTCTAAAGAGATGCTTGTACTAGCTATGGAACTTGGGCTAGATGGACTTTCTACGTCCTGAGGGGATGAACAAACTTTCACACTTGGGAGTGCCTAAAATAGGTTTTCACTCAAAGGATTGTCTTTTTCTTTACTTTTTCCCTGATCAACAAGTGCCTCAAAGAGGTTTTCACTTAAAGATCTTGATGTTTATTCTTTATTATGATGAATAAAGTTTGCCTAATCTCCAAATTAGGTAGAAGAATTCAATGAAAAATTAAAACCTTGTTTATGATCACCAATGGGGAATGCATCTTGTAGACCCATGTATTCTGCAATTGATTCTTAATTTTGAAACTCATCAAGGCATATGACCAAATTTTGCTGATCCTAATCTATGAGTCACGGATGGAAAAGGCATAGGTTACAATGAGGGTTTACTTCAAGATGGGAAGCACCAATGGTAAAGATATAATGTCCTATTTTGGGAAGGGAAACACCACTAGGATTGGTTTTTGCTTTAGGATGGGAAGCTTCAATAGGTGTTATGGTCAATATCGCATTTGAATGAAATAAATTTGAATCAACAAGCTCATCAAAAAGGATATAATGGGATGTTGCATTGCTTTTAGGAGTCTTGTTACCAGTCACTTCAAAAGAATCACTACCAAATGTTATGAGGTCATCCTCTAGTGGTTTAAGTCTGAGACCATGATTCTTATTGACAACTCTAGCTGATAAGGGCTCTAAAATTCCTTGCACCTAGTGGCCAAGGCCTTTCCCTGTATAGTCAAGAGGATCCATTATCTTGTTAGGGATAGGATACGTTGGATTCTAAAAATAATCTATAAGGCCCTCAATATTTTTTTGGTGTAATTGTAAATACAAAAACCATAGGAGGTTTTGGTTTCATCTTCTTTGGTAGCCAAATTTGATCGAGTCTGTTAGGAGTCTAGGAAGTTTTAGGCTTACCAAATGCTTTAGGGTATTTTTATAATTTTATAATATAGAGGACATCCTTTAGATGATACATGGAAATACCTTCATCTTTAATAATCACATGCTTGGCTAGAGCTGTAAGAAATGGATCAATTAAAGTGGAGTATAGATCACTAGGGTCTATATTGTTGGAAATATTGTCATTGATGTCAAAGGTCTAGCATTATTGATGATAAAGGACCTATTACATTTAATGTTGTTTGTAATAAATATGTCTTGGCTAATATGAGTTAATATTTATTTAATATTAATAAATATATTTTTGGTTGCATATGAGATAAAAGAAGGGCCCATGGAGAAGTTGAAGAGCCACGGGATAAAGACAAAAGAAGGATGGGATGCATTTCCCATGAAGAGTCATCTTGGGGAATATCAAGAGTCACCAAGTGAAGAGAAAAGAGTAAAGGCACAATTTCTCATGGAGGGACACTTTGAGGAATACGAAGAGTCACCAAAGATAAGGACAAAAGTGGAAAGGACATTTTTGGTCATGAATAGTCACCACATGACTTTTCAAATGCTTGGATATGAAGGGTCATCCAAGATTGGTGCCATTTTCCCTGAGGATTGAAGGGTCACAAAGGGGGAAGGCCAAAGGTCATTTGGAAAGCTATAAATAGAGGCTTGAGTAGCCATTTGTAATATGACATAAAGAGGTTGATTTGATATTGTGATATCTAGCTTAGAAGAGTAATTGTGAGAGATGAATATGATTTGTATTTGTTATATCTAGCTTAGAAGATCAAAGGTGAGAGAGAGGAAGGAGATGTTGTATTGATCTATCATTTGTTGAGATAAAAACATTGAGAGATAGGTGTGTGGTATACACAAAGGGGTTGATGCTCTTGTGGGTTGGTGCTCACGAATTGTTTCTGGGTTGGTGCTCGGCAAAGGGGTTGGTGCTCATGAATAGGTGCTGGGTTGGTGCTTGGCAAAGGGGTTTGAAGCTCCTGTGGGTTGGTGCTCATGAATTATAGCTGAGATTTTTACTTGGCAAAGGGGTATGGTGCTCCTATGGGTTTGTTCTCATGAATATATTTGAGATTGATTCTCCATGGTTTTTCCCACATTGGGTTTCCACGTTATATCTGGTGTCTCTCTCTATCTTGTGTGATGTTTATTGTTTGAGTTTTATTGCATATATTAAATGTTTGATTAAGTGGAATTTGATAAAGGGAAAGTTTTATAAGATATATAATATACTGATTCACCCCCCTCTCAGTATATTCCATGCTTAACAATTGGTATCAGAGTAGGTTCCTTTTTGAAAAGTTTTATAGCTTGAAGGTAGATGAGGAAAGCACGATGGCTGGGTCATAAGAAGGATTTTCTACAAATAAGGCACCTTTGTTTAATGGGATGAATTATGCTTTTTGGAGCATGAGAATGAAGGTTTATTTGATGGCCCTTGGATTTGACATATGGAAAGTAGTGGTGGAGGAATATGAAGAGCCATAAGCATCTACAATTACTCCAACAGAAAAGAAGGCAAGTGAATGTAATGCTAAAGATTTAAATGCTATTTTATGTGGGTTATGTGAATCTAAATTTGTTAAAGTTATACAATGTAAATTTGCTCATGAAACTTGGGTAAAACTTGAGAATATTTACAAAGGTGATGGAAAGGTTTAGCAAGCTAAGTTGTAGACTTTTAGAAGGCAGTTTGAAAGTTTGAAGATGGAAGAAGAAGAAGATATAACAAGTTACCTCTTGCGAATTGATCAGATAGTAAATTAGATTCAAGGTCTTGGAGAAACATTGAAAGAGTCAATGGTGGTGTAAAAGGTTTTGAGATCTCTACCAATCAGATATGATGCAAAGGTTTTGGCAATTGAAGAGATGATGAATTTAGCCAAGCTAAAGATGGATGAGGTTCATGGTATTCTCACAACATATGAGATGTAGAGAGAATAAGATAAACCCTCAAAGAGAGAAGTAGCTTTCAAGACATCAAAGAAGGAGAAATCTAAGATTCAAGAATCAAGTGATAGTTCTAGTGATGATGAAGATGACAACGAAGCACTTTTCATTCACAAGCCAAAAAGAGGAACATGTAAATATCAAGGAAAATTACCTTTTAAATGTTTTAATTGTGGAAAGATTGGACACTTTTCAACTTGATGCCCAGATAAGGTTAATGATGATGAAGAAGAAAAGCCTACATCCAAGAACAATTTCAAAGGCAAATCCAAGAAGGGATTCAAGAAGAAGAGCCTGTATTCTAAGGATCCTAGCTTAGTTGAAGATAGTGGAGTCAGCGATTCAGAAGAAGAAGAGATTCTATTCATGGCCATACATGATAATCAAGAAGAAGAAGAGGAGGAAGTTGAAGTAGATATGGAAGGAGAACTCAATTGTGCCCTAGAAGAGTTAGAAGCTGTTCAGAAGAAGAATCAAAGATTAAAGTGCCAAATCGAGAAAAATGAACAAGAGTCAAAGGAAATGATTGAAGATCTACAAGCACACTTTGAAGAAGCCAAGAAGAATGAAGAAGATCTCACAGCATAGTTGGAAATAACAAGAAAAGATTGTGAAAGGTATGTTATTGAAATTGCCTCTTTAAAAGAAGATATTAAGAAACTAGTCAGTGATAAAGTAGTGAGTGATTCAAAATTTGAGGATAGCACAAACATGATGAATAAGATATTGGAAAGTCAAAAAGCATATTTAGATAAGACAGGGATTGGATTTGAAAAGAAAAAGAGCTATGCTGAAGCTCTTAAATAAGAGGAAATAAAAAGGGGAGAAGTGAAGAATACAGAGGACATTCCAAACAGAGAAGGCTGAAAGGAACAAAGCTACAAAAGGCAAGATATGCAAATAGGTCTTATTTCTATGGCTATTATTTTTATTGTAATGGATATGGTCACAAGAAAGTAGAATGTAGAAAAAGAGCTAACAATTTCAAAATTAAGGAGAAGGTAAGTCAAGTAGAGTCAAGCAGAAGCCATAACTCTTTTTCTCCTCTATCAAGCTTTGATGAAGAGACCATAGTGTGCTACAAGTGCAACAACTTTGGACACATAACTTGGTATTACAGAAGCGCGTTCGAGTCAGTCAAGAAGGATTAGAGTTTCAAAGATCCATTCATCAAGAAGAAGAACTAGAATGTCAAAGATCCATTCATCAGGGAAAGGTTCAGACATGTACATGGTAGAAGAAACAACATGAAGATTATATGATGGTGCAAATAGCTCTGCATGTGGGAGGTAAAGATCAGCCATGGTTAATTGATAGCAGATGTTTGAGGCATATGATAGGAGATAAAAGTAAATTCATATCTCTAAAGAAGATCAATGGTGGTACAGTGAGGTTGGGAGATAAAACCACTGCCAAGATGGTCAAAAAAGGTACTTTGATTTTGGATTATGGTAGAACTAAGACTAAAAATGTTTTGTATGTAAAAGGTCTTAAGCATAATCTATTGAGTGTTAGTCAAATTTGTGATCAAGGATACACATTAAGGTTTCATGTTGAAGGTTGTGAGATTAGAAGAAAAGATTTAAATGAGTTGATTGTAGATGCTCAAAGGATAGGAAACAATGTATATGTATTGTTAGATATATTCTCAAAGGCATGATCAAAGGATACATTCAAAGATTGGCGAGAGAAGTTGGGAGTAATTTATATTACTTCCTGCCATTGATGTTTAGCATTAAGTGAGGGGGAGCTAAGTGTTAGCTCCAGGTAGGCCCTTTGTCATTGATGTCAAAGGGGGAGAATAATAGGTATAGGTACAGGTGCAAAAAATAGGTACAAGGAATAGGTACATGTTGCTACAGTAAGGGGGAGTTACTGTATGCTTTCAGATGACAATATGTGTAGGTGATAGGATGTGGCAGTTTTAGGATTGAGGTTGCCATCAATGACAAAGGGGGAGATTGTTGGAAATATTGTCATTGATTTCAAAGGTCTAGCATTATTGGTGATAAAGGCCCCATTGCATTTAATGTTGTTTTTAATAAATATATCTTGTCTAATATGAGTTAATATTTATTTAATATTAACGAATATATTTTTGGTTGCATATGAGACAAAAGAAGGGCCCATAGAGAAGTCGAAGAGCCATGAGATAAAGACAAAAGAAGGATGGGACGCATTTTCCCATGAAGAGTCATCTTGGGGAATACCAAGAGTCACCAATTGAAGACAAAAGAGTAAAGGCACAATTTCTCATGAAGGGACACTTTGAGGAATACGAAGAGTCATCAAAGATAAGGACAAAAGTGGGAAGGACGTTTTTGGTCATGAAGGGTCACCACATGACTTTTTAAATGCTTGGATATGAAGGGTCATCCAAGATTGGCACCATTTTCCATGAGGATTGAAGGGTCACAAAGGGGGAAGGCCAAAGGTCATTTGGAAAGCTATAAATAAAGGCTTGAGTAACCATTTGTAATATGAGAGAAAGAGGTTGATTTGATATTGTGATATCTAGCTTAGAAGAGCAATTGTGAGAGATGAATATGATTTGTATTTGTTATATCTAGCTTAGAAGAGCAAAGGTGAGAGAGAGGAAGGAGATGTTGTATTGATCTATCATTTGTTGAGATAACAACATTGAGAGATAGGTGTGTGGTATACACAAAGGGGTTGGTGCTCCTATGGGTTGGTGCTCATGAATTGTTGCTGGGTTGGTGCTCAACAAAGGGGTTGGTGCTCCTGTGGGTTGGTGCTCATGAATTGTTGTTGGGTTGGTGCTCGATAAAGGGGTTGGTGCTCTTGTGGGTTGGTGCTCATGAATAGGTGCTGGGTTGGTGCTTGGCAAAGGGTTTGAAGCTACTATGGGTTGGTGCTCACGAATTATAGCTGAGGTTTGTACTTGGCAAAGGTGTATGGTGCTCTTATGGGTTTGTTCTCATGAATATAATTGAGATTGATTCTTTGTGGTTTTTCCCACATTGGGTTTCCACCTTATATCTGGTGTTTCTCTCTATCTTGTGTGATGTTTATTTTTTGAGTTTTATTGTATATCTTGAATGTTTGATTAAGTGGAATTTGATAAAGGGAAAGTTTTATAAGATATATAATATACTGATTCACCCCCCCTCTCAGTATATTCCATTCTTAACATATATAATTAGATGGAGATGGATGAGAAATGATGGCTTTGTTATTTTTTGTAATGAATTTAGAACTTGGGCAATAGTTATAATTATGAAACTCTACTTTAAGATGTTTGCAATATTGGTATGGTTGTCAAATAGTGGGAATAATAACCTCAATCCCATCATGGGGAAACTTAAGGAATTGGTGAAGGGTAAATGGAACTACCTATTCTTTATGGATCCAAGGATGACCAAGAAGTATGTTATAAGGAATCTCAATATCCATAATATGGAATAACATGTGATGAGAACTATCCCCAACCATGACTGAAAACCAAATCTTACTAGATGACTCCCTCTCAGTGTTGTCATAAGCCTTAATTGTAATAGTCTCTAGTTGAATGTCTTTGTCCATGTAACCCAATCGTTGCACCAATTTAAAAGATATGATGTTTAGCCCTTAACCATTATCTATAACAACCCATTTGATTTTATGATTCAAAATGATTATTTATATAAATAGTGGGTTATTGTGGTTTGGGCCAAGGGTGGACATGTCCTTTTGATCAAATGTGATTTGTTATAATGAAGACAAATGTCTGATTAGGTTCCAGAAATGATCAAGGTTTATATCATTAGGCATAATAGACTCTTGTAAAAGTTTGTTGAAGATGGTTTTATGGACATCAGATGTCCATAAGAGTTCTAATATGGAAATTTGTGTAGGGATCTTATCTAATTGGTCCATTATACTATAAGGCCTTTGAATTGTGGATTGAACTAGTTTAGTCTTTGTTGGAACAATATTCAGCTTTAGAAACATTGGCACAATGTTCTCATTGGGTTTATGGAAAGAAGTGGGTGAAGGGCCTTGGTTGGTAACTCACGGGTGTCTAGTTGTAACTGCATAATCTAGAGGTGGTAAGGAGTCATTATAATTAAAAGAGTGAGGCAAAGGGCCTTGGATAGTGATTTGTGGGTGATTAATGACATTGATATAATTATGTGTCAGTGAAGAGCCTCTATAAGAGTGGTACTATTATTCAAAATTAGTAACTCATGCAAATAGAGTAACAACATGATGATGCAAACTCAACATGGTATTACTTAGGGGAGGGTGATGACCCTATAATGATGGGTCTCATGTTGCAAAGAACATGAGATTGGACACACAACATCATAGTAATAATCACATTGTGGGTTGAAAAAATGCATCCCATAGTGTTATTGTAGTTATAAGGCACATTGTTATAAGCCACATTATTAGTGTGGGGATCATGATCTTGATTATGCTCATTACGATTCTAATCCTATTATTATTTTTGATTCTACATCTATCCTTGATTGTGATGATTTTTATTATTTCTTGGTGGTGGTGGATCATGTTGAGGAAAGGAGTCTTTATAGATTCCCATATCTTGATTTGTGTCCTGATTAGGGGCCAACTTAATTTCTAGCTCACCATTCTCAATAGTCCTCAATAATATGTCATAATTTAACACAATGATATGCACCATGACTATCACCATGATGAAAGTTACACCATTCATTCTCTTTGTACCAATTTGGTTTCAGATGATCTTGAGGAAATGGACTTGATACTAGCCATATAATTAAGTTAGCTACAATTTGCTTTTGTAATACCACTTCAACCAATTCTCCTAACTTGCTAAAGACTCTAAAATTGTTATGAAACATCCTTAGTGGAGGTTATCTTTGAAAAGTAGGTATCAGATTTGAGGGAGTTAATTGTACATTTAGGGGAGGCATCATCTAAACCATTTGTACATGTCTTGTCTCTATCACCCCATTTCCAACCATGTTCTTATTTTTGTGAAAGCCCTTAGACTTATCCTACATAATTATTTGAGGATCTAGTGATTTAGACTGATTAGATGCTTGTCTTTGTATAAAGATATTAACAAGGCCCATAAAAATGAGAGCCTTCTCAATATACACTCCTTTGTCAATAATTTCTTCAAATGAGTTAGCATAAGCTAACCATAGATTATGCACAACTTCAGGATGCAAATTCTATGCAAATATATCAATAAACTATTTGTCTAGTAAATTATGTTGAAATTAGCTTGCTAATGCTTTCCACATTTGTAGATATGTAGAAAAACTTTCACCATCATGCTATTTAGCTTTGAATAAGTAAAAAATGGTCAATTCATGTTCTATGTTGTATGAGAAACGGTTAGAAAACTTTTTAGATAAGTCATTCCAATCCACAAGTGATCCCTTGGGTAGTTTAAGTAGCCAATCAAGAGTTTATCCCACTAAAATTTACAAAAATAGTCGTAGTACATACTCGCTACTATAAGCAACCTCTTGACACAAGATGAAGAATGCTTGTATGTGTTTACATGGATCTCCTTTCCCTATGTATTTGTCAAATTTGGATGCCTCAAAGTGAGGTGAAAAGGGGTTTTTGAGAATAGATAATTCAAATGGATATGGGCATATCTCATTGAATTTATACTTTTTGACTCTATTGTTCATCTCCAGTATTTGGATAATTTCCTTCATAGAATTCCCTTCTTGCATATTTGGTGGATTTATGGATTGGATAATATGCTGGTGGGGTGGAATGTGCCCTTGATTTTGTATGGATCTATCGAGAGTGTATACCTTTCAATCCATGATTTGGTTTTAATTTGCTACTTGAGTTGAGAACATAGGCTATTGATTCTTGGATTGTAAAACATTCCCTGAATTTAGATATTTCACATTTTGTTAATTTTGGAAATGTCTATGTTTATTTACCAATCTTTGGTTTGATTGAGGGATTTTCTCAATTTGAATTAAATGTTTGGGTTTTTGAGTTTGTAAAGTAACAAGAGGTTCTTGATGATTGAAGAATGTATGTTTTGTGTCAAATAGAACATCTTGTAAGGTCTCTTGTGAATTTAACTATTCATTTAGATTACCTTGATCCACTATGGTAATGTTCTCATCCAATATTTGTTGCATACTATCTACCATATCTTCATATTCTTTAGAAGCATTATTATGAATTGAAGTGGCAACTAGGGAGTCTGTTAATTCTATGTTAAGTTGATCTATATATCATTGACTTATTATCTTGATCTTAGCTAGAATATCTAGATTTGTGGGTTTTGACTCTAGTTGTATTTCCTTTCCTTTGTTAGAAGAAGAAGGTATATCTATTTTTTCAAAATCTTTCTCTTGCCATTGTTGTTATTCTTCTCTAACCAAGGTATGTAATTTTTTTGTAGGAAAGTCAGAAGATAGTCTAGCACCTAATTCTTTCAATCTAATAAGGGCTTCATATTGATCTTCTTAGGGTTGATATTCATTGTAATCATCTTCAAATCCTACTATTATAGGGCTATCATAAAAAACAATGGGGTTATCTTGACCATCATAAAATTGCTCATCCTCATAACTAAGGCCATAAGAGGCTCCACTACGAGTGAACCTTTGAGTTGTGTCTGAAAATAACTGCTCTATATGTTTGAATAACTTTGGACCAATGCTTGATGACCAATCAAAGTATGTTTTAGATCTCTTTTTAAATAAATAACCAAGGTACCAATGAGGCTATAAGGGAGGATGTTTTGAAACCATACAAAATTTATAAGATTTGGTTTACAAAATTACTTAACCTTGGGTAAAGTTGAAATCATATAGATCAGAAGAGAGTAAGGTAACTCAAAGACCCAAGGTGAAAACTAGTATACCAAAGCCTAGATCTTTATGATACACCCACACTACAAAATTTAGTTTCAAATTCAACAAGTTGACCCTAGAAGTTTAGAGGAAAGCTCTCTGAATTATGAAGAAGACAAAATAAACTAAGCAACACAAGATGTAAAGACATACATGAATCACTAAATATAAAGCTAGGACCAAATAGGTAACACAACATCACCACATGATTGTAGTAGGATAAAATATGTTCTAGGAACTAAAGCATGAGTGATACATAAAATGACTTGAGTCCACCAAGATGATAATGCGATTTTGAGTCTTAGTAAATGATCTTCAATCTAAATGGAAAATTGAACCCAAGTTAAAACAAGCTTAGTGCATAAATGGCGAACCCACCTTGATGCACCAACCCTTATAACTTAAAAAGGTTCAATTTTGAATGTGGATCATAAATGAAGGATTTAAAAAAATTGGGTAAAAGTTATAGACTCAATTAGGTAGCATGACTATGCCAAAGTGGATGTCATGACACAAAGATTTTGATAACAATTTGAACAAGAAAAAGATGAATTTTCCATTTGGATAGCATAACACCTCCCTTACTCAAGAAAATTGAGGAAAATGTGTTTTGTTTAATTTCATTGAGTAACAAGAAATTTTAGACAAAAATCAAGACCAAGTAAGCTACAGACAAAAAACAAACATCTTAAGTTGAAACTGACAAGGTATGGCAAAGTGAGGTCTACTAAATTATCAAGTTTCAAACATTTTTAGGGGAATCAATTGCACAATGAATTTCATGCCAAACCATGCAAAATAAAAGCATATATTTTGTGTCCATATCACTTAGCTTGTTATAAAAATGTCTAGTCTTTTATGCAACTACTACATCTTGCTATTCACTCAGTGTAGTGCAATGCCAAAGTACCACTACATCCCATGTGTAACTCTAAAGGAGTCAAATGAAGTCAATGTCAGGAAATGAAACCCTAGGTCAAATCTTTCCTAAAGAAATTGCAAGAGGTGATGAAGTCCCCCTCACAAGCCAAGATGCATAAACAAAAAAATCATGAAAGTATAAAGACTTTAGGGTCTTTTTCAAGATCACCCAAACTTAGACAAGTTTCTGGGGAGTGATTTAAATGACTTTCTTTCTAATCCTTAGACTAGGATAATTTTAATAGGAATGGCACTTTTGATTCCAAGGGTTACCTATAGGGGAAAAATAGAAGAGCATACATGCAAAACCCCTCCTTTTTCCAAACAAGATTTGATTATACAACTATTAAAAACAAGAATTGAAAAGTGTGTTCAATTTTAAAATGCAAATGAAATGTTTGGTGGTGTTCATTTGACCCCTTGGTCTTAGTTGTAACTTTAAAAAACATTCATCAAAAACACCTAAAAATTCCTTGTTAAACACCAGAACAAAGTTCCTAATCAAATTTTAAGCATGCAAAAGTGATATAAACATGTTTTGAGAAAAAACCCTCTTGGTCCTGTAACAAAATTATTAGCATGTTATTTATCTTTGGAGCTCTTTTGAGCTTGCAACAAGAAACTTTGGAAAGTAGGTCTCAGGTCTATGTTTTTTAGAAAAACATAGTGATCGACATTGGTTAATACCACCAACATCAGTTAGGACTAACTAAGATATGATCGATGTTAGTTTTGTTGATCAATGTTGGTTAAGTTAGGTAACTGATGTCAGTATTTTTATCAATGTCAGTTATTGTGTAAAAACTATGGCAACCAAAAATGGTAAAATAAAGTTAAAAAATCAAATTTCAGGAGTTTTAAGAGCTCAAATAAGTATTTTAGAGTTTTAAAAGGATCTCCTTCATGTGTAGGATGCATCTAGTCCCATCAGGTGTACTAAGATGTAGAGAGGATTACAAAGCAATTTAGTCAATCATTAATCCATAAACAATGAAACATGCATAAAGAACTAACTAACCAAGCCTATATATTCCTATAGGAATTACAAAAGATAGAAAAAAATAAATGAAATAAAACAACACCATATTACCTTCCCAAATGGATTCACCATACCCATATGGATTAAAAACATGTTCTCCCTTGATCAATCATCCTTTTCTTTGTCAAAAATGGTGGTAAGCTCCTCCAATGCCTCAAGAACACTCCATAAAACTTAGGATCTTGATTGTAAACCACTAAATTACCCTATCAATAAAGCTTTGTAAAAATGATTTAGCATTATAACTTTTCAATGTTCAAGCTTTGAATATATTTGAGCATAATAACTTTGCATCAAAATATCTTAGAAATGATGTCCATGGCCTCTCTATTTATAGATTTTTGAGATTGGTCAGGATCAACCATGGCCATCTATCTCAAGATTGAGATGTGTGGTTGATGATAATCTTAATATTTGGAATTAAATCCATAAATATCCTCAAGATAAATAAGCATTAAAGAGGCATGGGAGGCATTAACTAGGCATGGGTGACCCATAATCTTGATATTTTATGTACTTATGGCTTGATGGATGCCACCCCATATATGATGTCACTAGGCGATGAAGATAATAAGAATCAATTTTCAAAATTAAATATTCAACAACTCTCATGGAAAATCCAATTAAGATCTTGTTTTGGATTAATTATCCTTAAACAAGGTTAATCAACATTTGTGTAATTATTCAAAAATTGGTCCTCAATCAATAAAAATGGTCAAACAGTCATATTACTAGGTTATAATTTGACTGGAGAGGAATTATAAGGTGACATTAGATGCATTGGAACTGTATTCCCATTTAAGATGTTTCCAATAAAAAATAACAAAGGTACATGATGTTTACCAATGAATTAGAATAAAGGAGTGATCCAAAACACTAAATGGTAAAATGGTCATTTTGACTCGAAATGATCAGATCAAAGTTAGCTAGCCCATATAATGCTTTTCCATATTTAGGGATACTTTGACCTAAATTGGCACTTGTAAGGGACAATTTTTAACCATTTAGCATGTATTATGGATTTTGACTTAAAATGTGCATTTGAGTACAATTTGAGTAAGATTGACGATTTCAACACAAATGGTGTTAGGAATTGGATGTCTACAGGTGGCACTAAATTTTATTTAATGAGATGGTCATTTATTATGATTAGAATCCACTTCAATTCCTATAGACATAAATCAAGTTATAAAATTTGCACCACATGAAAATGGCACACCTAAAATACTTCCATCTCATGATCAAACATAAGACTAGAAAGGAGAATACAATAGTAGATTGACTTAGTTAATCATTGATTCATGCACTGGTCATTATGATAGATACACATGACCATAACTTTACAAAGTGGGTATCACTTTACTCATCATATAAGGACTTCAATGAAAGCTACACTATGCTCACAAGTGGTAAAAAAGTTTAGGAGTTATACCTACATGAAAATATTCTATAAAACATTGGTCATCTTTGTGTACCTTATGATGCACCTCATCAAAGACTTATTTGGGAGCCATACCATGCCAAAACATCAAGACATTTTGTCATTATAAATACTCTAGCCACATTTCACTCATAACTATTCTTGATGCATGTGCACATAGACATGGAGAACCACGCCAAGTATTTCATTTATCATTGCATTTCAAAGCCCAAAAACATGAAGTTGGGATTCTATACACCTCTGATAGTTCCATCTAGACCATAGTAATCCATTAACATGGATTTCATGTCTAGACTGCTTATGAAAAAGTACCAACATGATACAATATTTTTTATAGTGGATAGGTTTTTGAATATGACTATAATGGTTTCTTGTAAGAGGGACATTGATGCAGTTTGTGCTATAAAATATTTATTCAATTATGTATGGGTACACTTTGAAATCCCAACATCCATCGTATATGATCATGATCCTAGTTTTGTAAGTAATTTCTAAAAAGCATTATGGGATCTGATTGATATGTAGTTAGATCACTTAATGGCTTTCCATCCATAGACATATGGAAAAAATGAAGTTGTCAATTATACACTTGTTCATCTTCTCCACATATAAAATCATGCTCATTCTCAAAATTGGGAGGAAAATATTATGTACAAACAAAATGACTATAGTTGAGCTCTTCACAGTTATATGGGGCATAGTCTATTCTAAACATGTCTAAGGTTTTTAGCCTATAACACTTTTAGACATTTCCTATCATGCACCAGCCAAAACTAAGTTCCACACACTATAAGTGGAAGGATACCCAAAAAAAAAATTGACATCACATATAATATGTTCATTAGTAGGTTTATTATATTCTCTCCCGCTCACAAGGAATACAAGGAATGCCATGATACACATTATACACCTCATGCATTATAATTTAGTGATAAATTATGGTTTCACCTTCAAAAGGAATGCTTCAAAGACCACACAGAAAGATCACGCCATTGTGTTATGGGACATACATCATTATTTATGTAGTTGGTGACAACTCATGCATTTTTGATCTACCCCCATACTTGGGCAATCACCCAATACTTATTATAGAGCTTGTCAAGCTTTACCTTCCCCCACTCTTTAAGAAAACAATGCCATAATATAATTCTAATTTAGATTCTAAGCACTTGAATCATGTAGATAAATATCAATCATCAAAGTGATATATACATGCACCCATAACACTCATCAAGTAGTTCGAGTAGTCAATGTTGGCACTATGCTGATCAAACTAAGTGGTACCAAGTTCAATAGTTTTAGGTTTAGTTTCTATAGCTAACCTTTAGCATAATGGAGACTATTTATTCTTAAGAAAGGGGAAATGATCGATGTAAATAATTTTATATTATCTCCTTGAAGGTCACAACTATGAAAACCTATCCTCTTCTATTGGTGAATTTAGCATCCTCACATTTACAACATCAAGTATTAAGTACAAAGCCTTGATTTAATGTGAAACATTATCCTAACACCTCATAAAATTATACACAACTCTTCTTTTATATTAGATTTATTTTGATTTAGTTTCTACTATTAAGTCCTATGGTACTATTGACCAATTTTGGTCTACATACCAAAAACGTCCTAGTCCAAAAGTCTAGTGGAAGGAGTAGGATCTTGATTGGAGAGTGACCTAATGTCATGAAGAGAAGATAAAACTCAAGTGGAGATTATTTAGCTCTAATAAATATTTTGAAACACTTTAAGCAAGCTTAAAGTGTTATCTGATTGATCTTCAAGATACATGTCCATAGTTGTAGGTGAAGGATCCAAATAGTTTTCATAGTGTCAAAAAACATGAACCAGGTTGCACAAGCTTTAGGAGCTCATCGAAGGCTTGAAAGATTGAGAAAGAGATGGACTTTAAAAATTTGAGGAGCTAGACCATCACCAAGATGTCATGTGAAGATACATAGACCAACATGTTTGAGCATTTTTTTATCTCCATTTAAAAAGATGATTCTACCAATGGATCAAGTAGGCATAATCCTTTTGACATCAAGAACATCTCCAAAATATCTGGTCTCTCTATGATTTATTCAATTAAAGATATAAATCTTCAAAGTTGATCAAATAATGGGAGATGTTCACACAAGATTCAAATTTAAGCCACAACAAAAATCCATACGAACTTAATTTTGATAGTCTACAAGATGTCAAATACTTCCATGAGGATGTTAAATAACATTCATGTAGATGTCAATTTTACGACCTGATAAATAGCCTTTTGATTTCAAACCATGGGTCCCAGGTAGATCTAACAACAATGTGCATTCATACATTCAGATATAACTAATGAGTAGAGGTTAAAGGGGTCAACTAATCTCAAAATCAAATGCATGTGTGATAAGGGTTAACATTGCATTCAAGTGGAAAAATATCGAGGACTTTCATATATTCATACATCTAGATCTAACAATGTGAGTAGAGTCAATAAGTCAACATATCTATGAGACCAATAAGCCTAAAGATAATTGGGAACAATGTAAATGGTCTAGGTTGACAATCAATAACCAATAAATAAAAGGCAAGCCCAAGACATTTCAAAAAAAGTTGATAAGGCATTTTAAAACTTGGGTAAGGTAAAAATGAAGGAACCCAAGCTCAAGAAAGATCCAGGTAGAAATGAAAAGACCAAACATTGTCAGTAGTGATCTATATATGTAAAATATCTTTTGAAACTAAAAAAAAATCAAAGATTGAACTATGACTGTGAAGTAAGATCAGGTAGTGTATAGGTTCCATGGATACAATGACTATGTGAAAACCAATAATTGGATTAGTTTTCACCTATAATGGACTTATGTTTAATATTGGAACAAATATAGACCATAAATGTGTGTCTTGCCTATCATTAGGGTCACTTTTTTAATGAGTAGGTACAGTTGGCCACCCAAAGTAGATGTGGTATAGTTTTGCCAATTCTAAGACATGGTTCTAGTTAGTAGATTAGATATGTAATAACATGGAGCTCCAAAAAGAGACCTAGTGGTCGGATAAAAGAAATGGGAATTAAATTATTTTATAGAATATGTTCTTCATTGATAAGGTCATGAGTCAACATCCTCAAGCTTATGCTAATCCATCAAGAATAGTTAGGCCTAATTCAATGTTTTCAATCTACTCTCTCTCTCTCTCTCTCTCTCTCTCTCTCTCTCTCTCTCTCTCTCTCTCTCTCTATCTCTATTTTCTATAAATATAGGCTTCTAAGCCTTAAATCATATCCCTATTTTTGGTAGACCAAACTATACCAAAATTTGTACTGTAACACCTTTTGATGTAATATAGACTAAATTCCATTATTTTTTAAGCTAGATTGAAGTGTGTTCCATGAATTTAGGTACCGTGGTTAAGTGAATTTATGTTCCTTGCCTATGTTTGAGTTTTTCTCACCTTTAGGAAGTTCTTAGTAGTTCTCATAGGTCATTATAAGTGTAATTTATAGTTTATTGTCTAGCTTAAAAGTGGATATTTTCCCTTTCTTACTAATTTAATTACTAATTAATGCCTTATTATAAAATATTTATGTGAGATTGATATTAGTTGGTCTTGAAAGTGTCTCATAGTGTGTATTGTGTGAGTTAGAGTGATAAAATCATTGGTGTATCACCTCTTTTACATGCTTTATAAGTTATTGTCAAAATCTCTCTCCCTTTTCTAAGCAAGTTCTAGTTTAGGTGATAGATCTAGAATGAATACAACCTTCTCCAGAGGTCTGATCCATTATTAGGGTACCCACAGCCTAGGACCAATCACATGTTGGACTAGATTTGAGTAAAATACTTGAACAATATTCTACTCAGCTAGGGTACAAATCTAGAACACCAATAATTTTGGCATGCCTAGTGAACCTAGATTATTTAGCATAGTTGAAGTTTGAATATTGAGAAGAAGAAATTACAAAAGGAGGAGACATATACCATCATCAAAATTTAAATATCCTTCAAGTTGAAAAGTTCATAACATCTTCTAGACAATGGTTTCATGATAAAGGTTACAACAAGATCATCAAGTAAAGGCACTCATTTTGAACATATTGAATTTTCTTCTACTTATTGTAAAATATCAAGATTCAATAGTACGAGACCTTATCCTCCAAAGCAACATTCATCTCCTGGTTATTTTATTGTTTTATTTCAGTCTATTATCCCCATAAGCCAAATCATTTTTGCCTAATTGATTATTAAGAATCAAGTGTTTGTTATATTTGTAGTCATATAAAATGAAAAATTTGGTAACTTGAGTGTGGATAATGACCCCTAACCCTTAGGTCCCTCTTGCTTGCTCTCATGACCCTTCTAGACACCATTTTTCTTATTCCTAGTCATCCATAAACATCCAACGTCTAAAATTTTATAGGAAGGTTCACATAGGGACAATGGACAAAACTTAGAAAACTTAGGTCTCTATGAGTAGTTTGGATAATAGTGGCAATACAGGGATTATAGCACTGAACAAGAGGGTGTTCTATTTTTGGCAGTCTTATCTAAGTGCATTTTAGGCTCCAACAGTCAGATTCTTCTAATCCTTATCCTTTTCTTTGTCAACCTATCATGAATTTATTCTACCCATGAGCAATAGTTTCCTATATAAACCCATTCAAAGCTCATTTAGAAGGGTTGACACTCATTTACAAGAGATAATCAAGAATACAAGAAATACTACTCAAGAAATCTTCCCTATTCTCTACATATAACCATCCAATAGTATTTCAAAATTATTCAAACATTTACATTAGTCCCAAGTCATTCCAAGTATACCTAGTTTCACATTTACTTGTGTTTTCATCACACTATTACACCAAACACTTAAATAGAAGAACTACATATAGCTTGATCCCTCCTCATAGTATTGGTATGTAGGTAGCATGCCCACACATGGGGTGTGAAGTACATCCAATATATCCTTTACACACTAACCCCTTTTCCTTATTTGCCAAAGTTCCATTTAATTACATAGAAGATTAAAACACATGAATAATATCTATAGGGAGTTCTATTGACAACAAGGATTTGAAATTTTATACACAATCTCACATAAATGCTATGAACAAAACTTAGAAAAATCATATCTTTGTGAGTAGTTTAGACAATAATAGCAAGACCAAGACTATAACACCAAACAATAGGGTGTCTTATTTTCAATGATCTTATCCAATCAAGAAATGAACTCCAAATCTTAGTTTATGACAATGTCTTAGTCATGTTCCCCTAGTATCAAACTCTGTCTCAGCCATTACATCCCATAATAAACCAAGTTGTATTTTCTCTAACTCATTACTATTTTAAAAAAAGGCAAAAATGCTATTTATTTACACAAACCAGTGGCTTAATTTTTGCATATTATTTACTAATTTATTAATCTCAGACCTATTTATTATTTATGAATTAAAAATTTAATTTCTCAAAAATAATAAATCATTTGATAAACCCAACTTACTTCAAATTTTTCATAAAAACCTTAGAAATCCTAGGGTAAATTCCTAGCTGATTTTTTCCATAATTTTTTAATTTTTTTATTGAATATTAAAATAAGAAATTCCTCTCAAATTTTAAAATTTTGTAGTAAATTTTAAAATAAATTTATTTCAAACCCTAGTTACATCAACTACCTCCTATAATTTTCCAATCACTTTTTGAATTTTTAGTTCCATATTAAAATCAGAAAATCAATTTCAAATTTAAAAAATTCATAGTATTTTGCAAAAATATTTTTGAAAAAAATCCCTAGTTTCATATAATAGATCCTATTTTGCTCCTTGAGGTATCACCTTACATGTTTGGGATCTCCATATCTTTTTTATTCATATTCCAGTTCCTTGTTTAGATTATATTAGTTTAATATTTTCTACTACTATCCAAGTTGTTTTCTTTATACCACCTAAGTTCCTTTCATCTCTTTCTTTAAGATGAAGTGCAAGACTTAGTGGTAATATTATTGAATTTAACCAAATTCCTTTAACTTGACCATATACTATGGATAAACAACTAGTTCAGACTCCAACTATATACTCTACACATCCATATTACACCAATTTTAATCAAAATGATTCAAACAATGAGAAATATGAAAATACCAATGATGATCTACACACCAATGCTCATGCTCCAACAGATTGGACTATTGATCCATTTCCACCCATTATTGATAATGAAGTTATACTCAACAAAGATTTGATCCTTTAAAATTTTAGAGAAAGACTCATGGAATAGCCTCAAGATCACACTCTTATATTATAATCTCTCATAGAAATCAAAAAGGCTAAACAAATTGAGTTTTCCATTCCTACAGAGGAGCTAGTCGAAAATGACACTATAGGGGTAACTATCTCTCAACAACCTCATATAGAAACCAAACCTACCTTTATGCCACTAGTTATAACTAGTACATCCATATCTCCTGATGTGGTATCCCTTGTGCAAGAGATTAGATATATTCAAACTAAGATTTTACATCTTGAGTAAGGTGCCACTAAACCTACATAGGGTTTGGATTCTTTTTCTCTTTTGCATACACCATTGACACATCACATTTCTTCCACACCCTTTCCACAAAGTTTTGTTCAACCTAAGCTTAATCTTTATGATGGAAAGGGTGATCTAGATACATATTTGAGAGCTTTTCACATAGCATGCTTGGATTATGTACCAAATGAATGGCTACTGACCAAGCTATTTCCATAGAGACTAAAGGCTTATGCTTTATAATACTTCTATAATTTACCGAATCAATCAGTCAATGCATTCAATCCTTTAGCTGACATGTTCCTATAACATTTTAGTATCAACATTGGTGACAAGGTATCTTATGCACAAATTTCACAATAGAAATAGAAATCAAATGAACATCTCACAGACTATGTGCTTCAATATAAGACCATCTTGGCTAGGATGACTAGCCCCATGGTAGACCAAGAGTTACAAGATCTCTTCAAATAGAGCCTTCCACCAATATTACATGAATCTATTATGTTCAAATAATTCTCTTACTTCATTGAATTGTGTCATACACTAAAGGAAAGAGAAGTAAAACTCACTTCAATGGGCAAACTCAAGTAGACAAACATCTTGAACATAAAAAATAAGAGTAATAAAAAAGTCTTATACAAGGTCAAAGTAATTGATAACAAGAATAAAAATCAACCAATAGTCAATGTGCCTTCAGACCCCCCCTTAGCATGTGGTTTTATTAGCACCTCCTTAGTGTGCATTTACCAATCTACCAATTTCTCTAGCCAGAGTTTTAAAATAGTTTTTAGAATGTAACATCATCACTCTCCCTCTTATTCAGGAAGTTGACCCAACAAAGCCTCTTCCATGGGGATATGATTAGCAGGAATTTTGTGATTCCATAGGGCACCAAGCCACACTACAAATAGATGCATCAATTTGAGACTTAAGATACAAGACTTGATAGATGAAAACCTACTTGATCTTTGCATTTCAATTGAGCCTCCACAGGCTAAGACAACACAAGATAAAGCATTGAAAACATTCTAAAATATATTTCCACAACATTCTCAGTAAGAAAAAGGGGACACATCAGGTGTTTAACACACATACCATGCACATCCTTCACCAATTATATACCAGGCACCTTTAATTGAATCACATCCTTTAAGCAGTATGATAGGTGTGTGTGAGTCTAGGGTTCCAACTAGACCTTTGATATCCTTCTTAGATCAAGAGATTATTGAGGATAATTCAAAATACAATGCACTCTTTATTAAAGCACATATTCATAATCAATCCATTCATAGTGTTCTCATTGAAACTGGTTCTAGTGTCAACATGGGCACCATTACATTATTACAATGTTTAGAAAATATAGAGAAGGATATCACTTTGATAGATATAGTTATCAATAGATTTAGTGGGCACATATAGAGTTCATTGGGTGAGATTGTACTTCCTCTACAAACTTGGCCAATACATGTGACCACATATTTCACCATAGTTTCTAGTGTAGGAGTTTTTGATATGTTACTTGGTCACCCATCGATTCAAAAAAATTGAGCAGTACCAACTACAGTTCACAAATGCATGAAATTCATTCACACTAATCAGGGTATTACAGTTGGTAGAGTTTTATATGAGTTACCACTCCCCATAAAGCCATCTCCTTTCCAATCACTAGTTCTAACTTCTCCATGAGTTTTAGTTTCCCTACCAGTTACAGTTCTTCCTCTAGCATATATTTAGACATAATTGAAGTATCCATCACCAGTAAAGAGGGTTCATACACCTCCACAAATTTATTATTCTAGATAGCTTCTAGCTATAGTATTAAACTAAGAGTAGTGTTATTGAGATCTCATGCATCTACACATAGAGCACGTGTTCAAAGATCTTCTCCTACTTCTAGATGGGTCCTGTTGTTTCCAAAATTAGCTTAGCTCAATTTTGGGAACAACCCCCTATGAAACTTGTCCGTTTTGTCTTTCGTCTCTCTAAGTTTGTTTTTGAGACGAGTTTTCCTCATTCTCATTTTGGTCCAAATGATACCATTCAAAATTAGTAATGTCTTTTCGTCCCATTTTCCCCAAAAAATGTCAAAATCATTACGGTCTCGATGTGTTCAAAGGACCAATTTCTACCTCTTTCAGAGTTGGTGTTTCTTTTCTCCTATTTCTGTGCACGAGCGGTAATTTTTGCCGCTAGTACATTTCCCTTCTTGATGCAAGGGTAGCAATTTTTTCCGCTCATGCATTTTACCTACAAGGGTGGCAATTTTTGCCGCCCCTACATCTCGACCTACAAAGGCGATGAAAATTGTAGCCCCTACATCTGAACCATCAACCGACCTATAAGGGCAGCAATTTTTGCCACCCCTGCATGTCTTGATTCTTGTGCACAACATTTATTGCCACATGTGATGGGTTGTTGGGGTTGTTTTTCACCTCATATAATTTGATTTCAACCTCATTTCTTTTCATTCTTCCTCCTCTCCTATCCTCTGCCTATGGATGATCCAGTGAATGGATGAAAGCATATTTTGGTGGATTTGTGCTTGCCGCGCGTGTGGTTTTTGAGGTAGGTCTTGTTTTTAGCATTTGTTTCATTTCTTTTCCTATTCTTTGCTTTGTTAATGTGATTTTGTCATTGTTGGGGTTTGATTTTTATTGGTGACCAGTCAGCTTGCTCCTGGAAGGGTGGTGATTTTTGTCATCTCTCACCTCCCCCTCCACGTCGGCCTTCCCGTCTTCCTTTTCCTTGTGTAGGGGCAACAAATTTTACCGCCCCTCCCCTTTGCCTGCTATTTTTAACCAAAAACCCACATGGGTGATGATTTTTACCACTTGTGCCTCTCGGCCCCCAAGCCTTTTACCTGCATGGGCAGTGAATATTACTGCCCACACAAGCCTTGCATGCTCGAGTGGTGAAATTCACCGCCCACGTGTCTCCCAGCTAAAGACTTGCATTGGCAGAAAATTTTGCCACCTATGCATGCCCAATGTGCAGGGGTGGTGAATTTTGTTGCCCCTACTTTTCTTTCCCCAACTTGTAGAGGCAACAAATTTTGTTGCCTGTGCAGGCCGATCCTGCATGGGCGGCAATTTTTTCTGCCCTTGCATTCTATCAATTCCTCCTGTAGGGGCAACGAATTTCACTGCCCATACATTCTTCCTCCATATTTTTCTAACTCTGGAGGATTTTTCATCTTTTCCTTTCTTTCCCTTTCTTACTCATTTTTTGCACCTTTTTCCAACCCAGCCTTTTCAAAAGCACCCTTCCTTGGTCATGATCACTTAAAATGCAGATTCCCCAATTCATCCACTCTCCCCTAATTTCATGATCATGACTATAGTACTTTCAGAGAATTCTTGCTCATCAACACCTATTCGACCAAGCCCAGTTCCAATGTCTGAAGCGTCTCTAAAAAAGGTAAAGATGATGAAGTACAAGTACCAAGGCATCTTCTCGATCACTTCGGTTACCTCCAATGTCAATGACATCTGAGACATCAAAATTGGCTACGTAGATATGGTTGAGTTCATAGCTTAAATAAAGGCGACGAACCCAAGCTCTGAAATAAAGAGGATCCTTGAAAGCAACATCCACTTGGTTGTCGCTTTCCCAGTGGCAGCACATCATACATAGTTCATCCTCTAATGTGCCCGCTTCTACAACAAAGAGACAAGGTTAGTCTCAAACTCCAATGGCAATGTGATAATTTGACTGGATCCTGAATTCATCAACAAAGTCTTCATGTGCCCTCCCACTATTGAAGTGCTGAAGATCGACTTCGTAAAAGCCCATAAGGAGTACGACAAGGACCTTGAAAGGGAAAAGAAAGTCATGAATTATAGATGGCTAAAGACACCCAAGACTAGTCTATCCAGATGCCCGTAGAACTTCATGAGGAGCAATTTTATCAAAGAAGTTGGTGACTTGATCACCTTTCTCAGCAGAGTGCAAGGCCTCCCGTCTTCCTCATAGTTCCATGAGTGGATGTACCCATTTATCAAGATCATCCTCCAGGGTAAGTAGGTCATTTTTTGGGAGGGTAGATCAGCAATGCCCTTCATAAGTAGCTAACCAAGGTATAGACTTCTTCCAAGTTCTATATGACTTCGTACCTTGTGTACATAGTTGCCTCGATGTGGATCTTTCCAGGTTTGACAATGGAAGGGGATATAAAGACCACCCCAGTCTACTCATATTACCCCCAGTTGACGCTTCAAGGGTTAACCTGCCATTTCAAAAGGGTAAATGATGCTTTCTTTGCCATATTTTTATGCTTCTTCAACCCTCAGCTTGAGCAGAAGAGAGTATCTGATGAAGCTTGGATAGTCATCAACAACTATGGGTGTATGTTCCTCCAATTTCCCACTTTCTGCTATCTTCGAGTTGGCTTTTTCCAAGGCTACCCCTATATGCTCCCCAGGTTCCCTTATGACAAGTTGGTTCTAATGGAGCTTTGCCGACAATTGGTTATCATGCATACTAGACAAATGGAACTAAAAAAGCTAGGTTTCAAGTTTCCAATCAAAATTGGCAGGTACTCTATTGCAACAATAGCCAAAGCCAAAGTCATGGAAACAGAGATGCAGCTGGTCACTCTGAAGTAGTTCAAGAGAAGGGATAAATTTGACTACAGGGGAGTCAAGGACAAGATCAGGTAGAAGACTCAATTCCATGAGCCCATGATCAAGGACATCTGGATAGACCTGAAGATAGCTGAAGAAATCAGAAGAATGGATTATAGCAGGTTGACCCTGGAACAAATTAAATATTTAGGGCTTATAGAGATCCCCTCCAATTTGGTTGATGATGGGAGCATTATCAATAGTAAGTACCTGGCTGAAAACATTGCTAACTCCCCTCTTCCCCCAATTCAGTGGTCTCAAAAAGAGCTAACTTCTCTGAGGAAGATATTTGAGTCAATATTAGCTAACACCAATGATTGGTTAGCGGCCAAAGGGATCATACTAAAAGAGTTTATTATAGGATCAGAGGCTGAGTTCCAAGCAGAGATGAAGAAGAAGGTAGAAAACAGCACCAAGAACAAAGGTGACATTCCTTCCCCATCTAGGCCTCACAAGCCTAGAATCATCTTTGTTTCTAAAAAATCAAAGACTACTGAAGAGCCAGAAGCGGCAGCTAAAGGAATTGCAGAACAAAGCTCCCAAGAGCAAGCAACCCAACTAATGGAAACAGACGATCAGCCTTCAGGACAACCAAGCACTGAACCTCTGTCTTCACAGAAAGAAGCACAACCACTCAAAAGTGTCTTTCCTTCTCCGCCTCAGTCTCCTGTGGCACCCCCTTCTCCTCTCTCTCCTATCAGTGTTCCTTCTTCTGGAGCCGCCTCTCCTTCCAGAGTTATATTTGGTGATCCTCAGGGTGCTTTTGGAGGTACTCCTCACTCCTCTGGGTCCATTCCTAGTTTGTTATCTCCTTCTTTCAATTTGAGAGAGAGTTCTGCACAAGAGCCATAATCTATGGCTGTTACAGTTTTGCCTATTACTCCAACTACGACTACTGTCACCACTAGCAGTGTAGAAGTTGCCATGGTAATGCCAGCTAAAAGAACCATTACCATGATAGGTACTTCTCTCTTACCATGGATGTCAGCTTTCACACCCAAAATAAAGAAGTTAGCCATCTCTCTAGATGACTTCAATTTTGACAAAATAGTGCCAGTGAAAACTAAGGCTCCTAAAAGGCCAAGGATCCTCTCAAAATTAGTTGAGAAAAAAGGATAAATTTATTTGGAAATAGCTAAGCCTCCACAAGATGCAACCTTTGAGGGTTTTGAAATGAGTAGCTATTCCATCTCTCGTATTGAACTTGGCAAAGTTACTCACGAAGGTGTGAAAAGTGACCTTCAGTCTGCTATGGACATCATGGTCCAGAAATTCAACTGAGAAAAGGAGATGATTAATTATTACAAGGCCAAGATAGAATAATTGACGATAGTAATAAGGAAGTTCACTCTTCCCCTTGAAGCAGCAACTCCAGAGGCCTTCTCTATAGATGACCCTTTCATTCAAAAGGCAGAGAAGACTTACTTAAAGGGGAAAGTCTTGGAGGACTACATTGAAAAAATTCATACTCAGGGAGTTTCCTTTCTTATAGAGGTTGCTGAAAAGATGGACAAAATGAAAAAGGTGAGGGCAGATTTAGATGACCTTCTCTCTCTTATTTCTTAGGATATTGATAGTACTAAAAAATACCTTAGCAAATGGAGGGAGATGAAGGATCTAAAGAAAAGGACCTTGATATCTATCGGTGTCATCTCCAACAAGGACTCTTATGTTGAGATCAAGGAGTCACTAATCTTTAGGATCTAGGTACTCAAGGATTTAATTGAGGATCTCAAAGCTTCCAGGGATGCTAGTGAGAAGAGCGACACAGGCATGCTCAATAAACTAGAAGAACTACCCTGCAACCTCACTTTTAGAGATAACCAATTTCTCTCAGTTGAAGAAATGATCTAAAGTTTTAAAGGGATGATTCAAAGAGATTTTGAAGAAAAGGCCTTCTCAATGACCTCTGTGGACAATATCTTGGATACTCAACTGAATCTGGACAATCTAAAATCTAGATTGACTAGTCATGCTAAGTCCATCATAGTATTGAAGGATGCTTTAATTAGAGCTAGAATCATCTCCAAGAACATGGTTGCACTAGACAGTATAGGAATTCAGGCATCTATTGCTATGTACGATGCTCATCTAAAGAAGTCTGGCAGCAAGAACTGAATCTGTTTCCCTTTCTCTCTTCTTCTTTCCTTATGCACTTTTGTCTTGTGAAAAGTGCATGCAATTTTGTAATATGTAATTACATGTAAAAATTTCAAAAAAATATCTCAAAGTCAAAGATGAGTCATCTTTGACTGAGATATTTTTTGTATATTAATACTTTCTAATTTTGAGAGTTTCTCCCTATATATAGTGGAGACCTCTTTTGTAAATGGATCTTGGATAATAGAGAGCAAAAACTCTGCTAAAATTGAAACACTTTTTGAGAATTTGTGCTCAAACTTGTAAATCATATTTTGTTAAATAATGAGAAGCAGGTTTATTTCGGACTTTGTGTTGAAATTATCTGTGTTATTTAGGAAATAGTTCTTGTCTTTTTTCTGGGTAATATCTTGTTTATATGATTTAATAAGCAAAGTGAGTGTGTTAATATTATCTGGGGGCATTTCTAAAAGGTAGGAGAGAGACTTTGAGCTACTTTTATCTTTTTGATTCTGTTATCTTTTATAGTTTCAGGCGAAGACTTTGTGCTTCATTTCACTCTATGGTTACGCTTGTTCTGAATTGGTGAAGGTGGCTATGGAAGACTTTGTGCTTATGTGAGTTTTCTCATAAACTTGTTACTTCAGGTGATTTTCTACTTCACATTGAATACCATTCCTGAAAGAAGAGGAATGTTGTTAGCTATGGACCAAGATTTCCCTCTTTTGTTCTTTATACATTACCTCTAAAAAAAGAGAGGTGGATGCTGTTATACCACCCCATGTGTTATTTTCTACTTAATTATACATATATATTCAGCATATAAATATTTATAGGGAACCTCTCCTTGATGAGAGGAGAGATTTACCTAATCCAGATCTGGTAAACCCACACTTTTTGTGGTGTAAATCTCCCTATGTTATGGTTGATATACCCATTTTGTCATCAGTTAGTTGACGACAAAATATTCACCTAACAGTTTTTGGCGACTCTTCTAGGGATTACGAACGTGCATTTTGAAGCCTCAAGCTTTAACTTGAAGCAGTTTCGGTCCCTTTTTCATTTAAAATCTAGCAACTCCATGCTACACAAGAAGGTAGAGAGCCAAGGGTGTTTTTGACCCCATGTTCGAGTTGGCACAACAGAGCAATTTTGATCTATTTCCTTCACCACCTTTCCTCTAACGGTCTAGGAGTTTTCCTCCTAACCTTATCAGATCACCACCGCAAGGTAGAGCTTCTTTTCCTGCTGTTAATCATGCCCTGCCTATAAATACCCTGCCCAAATTCATTATCCCACCATTTAATCCTCTTATCATAATGGCTCAAGGCCCATGGGGCAATTCCTTTGGTCCTCTTAATTTGACTGCACCTTTGCATGAACTACCTCGTAGTTCTAAAAAAAATTTCCCTAAGTTTTTTGGTGATGGGAAGGTTCATCCTGACAAGCATATTTCTGCTTTCTCCATAGCATGTGGCATAATCGGCATGGAATTTGAGGATGTAGCAATGAGAATTTTTGTAGAAACTCTGCAAAGAGCTACCGTGGATTAGTTCTATCACCTGCAAGCTAGGTCAGTAACTGACTAAGATACACTCAAAGCCAAATTCAAAGCCAAGTTTAAACCTATTGAAGACACACATGCCTTGTTAGCATAGCTAACATAGATGAAAAAGGAATCCCAGGAACCTATGAGGGATTTCATAGCTAAATTCAACAAGTTGAGGAACTGGATTCCATCTGTGGCTCAGCCCACGTCGGAGAATCTTAAATGCTTTTTCTTCAACTCGCAGCTTCCTGAAGTAAGTTTCCTATTGAGGTGAGTTGGCCCTATGGATTTACCATTAGCTCAAAATTTAGCTATTGAGATCGAAGATGATCTTATTTTGAGAGGTAAGATTAGAAAAGACCCTAGTAAAAATAGATTCTCTTCATCTACTGAAAGCTCTTCTACAGGCACTACAGGTCCTATGGTGAAGAAATTGACAAATGAACTAATAGCTTTGAAGAGGCAGATTACCCAAGGTACTTCTACCCCTACCTATTGGGATATGCCCAGGAGAACATTCCAAAATTAGTAGCATCAGGGTAATGCTACCTAGAACCAAGGGCAACCAAATCGCCTGCCTCCCCCTCTAGGGAAATTGGACATTGAAGTAACACCTGCCAATTCCATAGTTAGTTACTTAGAGGCTAAACACGATTATTCACTCCAATCTCAGTTGGACCAACAAAATGATGCTAATCTCTTCGATGAGCAGGAAGAAAAATTAGCTGGCCACTCTAATATTAGTTTCTTGGATTATCAGGATGAAGTTGGAAGTAAAGGGGAGGGTTTGGATGGATCCTACGCTATTTTCACCAGATCTCAAAATCAGTCATCTTCACAGACTGACAAAGGAAAGGCAGAAGAAGAACCCCAGCCAGCGATTTCCATCGCTAAATGAGGGACTCTATTGCCTCTGCAATCAAAAGATCACGTAATTCATAAAAAAGTAAATACCTCCAACCACTCCATACCTTCTCCTTCTATTGTTCAGACCAATGCCACACCTACTAAAACTCTAGATGATAGACCATCTTCCTTTGTCTCAAGTTCTTTTCAATTATTTGATATAATTGACCATGCTAAAAAGACTAAAATTCAAATGACAGAGATTGAATATTTGAAGGCTAACCCAAAACAATTTGATAGGTTAGCAAAATATGTGAAAAACAAAGCCGTCCCCATAGGACAAGATTCTTTGAAGACCGTTCATGATCCCCCTAAAGATAAACCGGCCCAAAACAATCTTGTTGTGACTCCTCCTATTGCTCCTAGGAAAATAGAACCTTTTTATGTTTCCCTACTAATAAATGGTTATAAATTGAGTAATTGTATTATAGACTCTGGAGCCTCAGATAATGCCATGCCCGCAAAGGTGGTAGATTCTCTTGGCCTAACTTTGACCAAAACTTTTAGGAGGTGTTTTACTATGGAAAATAAGTAAGTTCCCCTCCTTGGTTAGATAAAATACGCTCAATTTTCTTTCACAGCTTTTCCAGAAAAGCGGATAAAAATGATAGTTTTAGTGGCTGATGTTTCAGCATCTTACGGCATCTTGCTTGGGTAGAATTTCTGCAAAGATGTTGGAGGTGAGCTAAGTATGGACTTGTCAGAAGCAAGAATCCCAATTCAAGGTGTCATGAAGAAGTTGCTTCCTAAAAAAGAAGTAAGGTATGTAGTTACCCAATTGTCGGCACCGGAAGTTCAAATTTTATTTGAGTCCTCAGACATGGGCAACTACTTCTTATCTATAGATGAGATCCATGGGGCATCTAATGAAACTCTTACAGGTGATAACTTGAGATTGTGTTTAGCTGACACAACAAGAGAATTGGCAAATCAAAATGAACACATGGAAGAACCTCCTCCCCCAAACGAAGGATTTTTTAAAGAAAAAGTAGCATCTAACGAGATATGGACCTTAAAATTTGATGGCAGCTACTCTTCTACTGACTTAGGAGCTGGAGTTGTGTTGGTATCTCCTCAAAGAGACATTATTCCTTTGTCTTACAAATTGCAATTCAACAATACCAACAACACAATTGAGTACAAATCCCTATTGCTTGGATTATAGGCTGCCAAAGAAAAGGGCATTAGGCTACTCCATGCTAAAGGGGACACCGAGTTGGTAGCCTACCAGGTGAGGAACCTCTATCAGACAAAAAATGAAAGGTTGTGCCACTATCACAATCTGGTCTGGGATCAAATTGAAAATTTTGACGCTTTCAACATCTCCACTGTTTCAAGGGAATTCAATGACTGGGCAGATGCATTGGCTGTCTCTGCTACTCTCTTAGTTCCTCACCCAAACTTTAAGGGAGATAAGTACACTATTGAACTGGTCTTTTAGCCAAGTGTACCTGATAATGCCGGTCATTGGCAAGTATTTAACAACGATGATCAAATCATCACCTTCTTGGAGCAAAAGGATAGTTTTGAACAACTACATTTTAAAAGTAGCAAACTTTGAGAATGTGAAGCAACTCCTAAGTCAAATACAAATACAGGTGAATATTTCTTACAGCTTAAGGGGAATAAGATTCCCAAAGGCCTGGTTTCCCTAGAGAAGTTGTTTGATAACCATGACAATTTTATTAAACAACAACGAACAGATTCAAACTCCTCTCAAGATTTTGATTAGATAAACTTGGGAACCAAGCAAGATCTTAAGATGGTAAACATTTGGAAATGCTGCACCCCTGAGGAGAGATTTAAGCTTGCTAGTTTACTTCGTCAATACATTGGTGTATTGGCCTATTCCTACGATGATCTGAAATCACTCAGGCCAAAGGACATTTGCCACGACATTCCTCTGAAGGCAAAATCTGTACCTTACAAGTAAAAGTCCAGGCAATATAATCCAAAAATGACAGGTACTATTTTAACTGAGATACAAAAAATGCTTGACGCCCGGATAATTTTCCCAATCCATCACTCAACATAGATTGCCAACATAGTGTTCGTCAGGAAGAAGAATGGTGAAATTTGAATCTGTGTGGATTTTAAAAACTTAAATCAATTGTTTTTAAAAGATAACTACCCTCTTCCTATCATGGATCAAGTTCTGTAGATGGTAACAGGTTTAGAAATGTTATCAATGCTAGATAGTTTTTGGGGTACAATCAAGGTGAAGTCAGAAAAGTGGATCAGCATAAGACAACATTCACCACACCTTGGGGCACCTTCACGTATCGAAGAATGCCTTTTGGTCTGATAAATGTAGGCACCACATTTCAAAGGGCGATGGATCTCGCTTTCAAGGATGAAATGAGAAAATTCATTGTAGTATACCTAGATGATCTAATAGTGTTTTCAAAGCATCATTCTGAACATATCCACCATTTACAAAGGATACTGGAATGCTGTCGTCAGAACAATATTTCTTTAAACCCAAAGAAATCTATCTTTGGAGTAATTGAAGGGAAACTTCTCAGACACATTGTGTCTCGAGAAGGTATTAAAATTGATTCAGAGAGAGTCAAGTCCATCTAGGAACTTACTCTGCCTACCAGCAAGACCGCAGTTCACTCTTTCTTTGGAAAGGTGAATTTTCTTCAGAGATTCATTCCCAAATTTGTTGAGAAAACCTACCACATTGTCAACATGATGAAAGGAAATGTTACATTTAGGTGGACTGCTGAGGGCAAATCAGTGTTCAAATAAATTAAGGAAGCAATTGCCTGCGCACCAGTCTTGGTTTGTCTAGATTATACTAAAAGTTTCAAAATATATAGTTATGCTTCTGAGCATACACTATCGGCCATTTTAGTCCAACAAAATCAAGAAGGTGTAGAATCTCCTATCTCTTTTATGAGTTTTCCACTCAAGGTTCACGAGCTGAAATATTCCCTTATGGAGAAGCATGCATATGCAGTGGTCAAAGCGGTCAAGCATTTTAAGTTTTATATCCTGAACTCTCACACTGAAGTTCTTGTACCAGACACAATAATAAAATCTATTTTGACTCAGCAGGAGTTTAGTAGGAAGAGAGGTAACTGGATTGCCAAGACTCAGGAGTTTGATCTGGACATCAAACCTACCAAGCTCGTACGGGGAAAGGGTCTTTGCCAGTTGATCACCAACAACGTTCTAGGTGAAGAAGAAAATGAAGAAGTAGAGATCGAAGGCATGCCTATGGTCCTCTTTATTGCAACTACTGATGAGTGGTATTCTGACATTACTCATTTTTTGACATATGGTGAGTGTCCCACTCATCTTTCTTATAAAAAGAAATAGAATGTTAAGTTAAAAGTAGTCGGTTATGTTCTATGGGACAATGGTCTTTATAAAAGAAACCTAGATGGGGTATTTCTTCATTGTGTTGATAAGGTGCAACAAGAAAAACTCTTAGTCTTTCCACAATATAGCCTATGGAGGGAGTTTTTCTACACTGGTGACAATGCACAAAATTCTATGAGCAAGGTATTATTGGCCGATGCTATTCCAAGATGCTTACAAATGGGTGCATAGGTGCGAATTGTGTCAATAGTTTGTTGGAAAGCCTAAGCTGCCTGCATTGCCTCTTAAGCCAGTAGTAATCAAGAAACCATTTCAGCAATGGGGTATTGACTTCATTGGCGTAGTCAACCCATCTTCAAGTGCCAAACATGATTATGTCCTTACGGTAATGGATTACTTTACTAAGTGGGTGGAGGCCATCCCAACCAAGCATGCTACATCTGAAGTGGTGTGCAATTTTCTCAAAGAAAATATCCTCTCCAGGTTTGGGGTCCCACTAAAGATTGTAACAGATAATGCAGCCTATTTTTAATCACATGAAATTACTCAATTTTATTTTTATTATGGGATTACCCTATCCCACACTTTAGATTATTTCACTCAAGGAAATGGCCAAGCAGAATCGAGTAATAAGAACCTGGTCACTATTATCAGGAAGTTGGTGGATGACAATCAAAGAACATGGCACAAAGCATTGTATGATGCTTTATGGGCAGATAGGATAACACCCAAAAGGGATATAGGTATGTCACATTTCTAGTTTCTATATGGATTAAATGAAGAAATTCCCATCACCCTTGAACTACCACCGCTTAGGTTAACTAAAGCAATTGAAGACTCAACCTTCGAAAGCTTAGTCGACAAAAGGATCATGTGTCTGACTGAGCTGAATGAGCGGTGAGCCATGGTAGTCAATCAGATTACGGAGCATCAGAACCGAGTGAAAGCACTTTTTGATAAAAAATCTAAAGTTCACAAATTCCAAGTTAGAGATCAAGTCTTGTTGTGGGACAAGAGGCGAGAACCAAAAGGAATGCACGACAAATTTGATTTCCTACGGAGAGGCTCGTTCACCATTCGATAGCTTTGTGGTAAGGCTAGTTTCTTGCTAGAGTACCAAGATGGAATGCCATTTGCACTACCTCACAGTGAGCAACATCTGAATCTATTCAATCCTTGAATCTTAGATAAGTCTGTTTGTATATATGTATAGTTTTTATATTTTGTCTATTTTTCTTTCATTTTTGGCTTGACTCCGTATCCCAATGGCTTGGATGAAGGCACTTAGAGACTGGTTTCTACTCCCATTGATCGATTTGATTAACAAAAGTTTCCCAATAGGAGCCAACGATTGTTTCCAAAATTAGCTTAGCTTGATTTTGGGAACAACCCCCTACGAAACTTGTCTGTTTCATCTTTCATCTCTCTAAGTTTGTTTTCGAGATAGATTTTCCTCGTTCTCATTTTGGTCCAACTGATACCATTTGAAATTAGTAATGTCTTTTCATCCTATTTTACCCAAAAAACATTGAAATCATTATGGTCTCAATGTGTTCAAAGGACCAATTTCTGCCTCTTTCAGAGTTGGTGTTTCTTTTCTTCTATTTCTGTGCACAAGCGGCAATTTTTGCCGCTAGTGCATTTCCCTTCTTGATGCAAGGGTGGAAATTTTTGCCGCTCATGCATTTTACCTACAAGGACAACAATTTTTGCCACTCATGCATTTTACCTATAAGGGTGACAATTTTTACTGCCCCCGCATCTCGACCTACAAAGGCGATAAAAATTGCTGCCCCTGCATCTAAACTATCAATTGACCTGTAAGGGCGACAATTTTTGTCGCCCTTGCATGTCTTGATTCCTATGCACAACATTTATTGCCACACATGGTAGGTTTTTGGGGTTATTTTTCACCCCATATAATCTAATTTCAACCTCATTTCTTTTCATTCTTCCTCCTCTCCTCCTATCCTCTACCTCTGGACGATCCAATGAATGGGTGAAAGCACGTTTTAGTGGATTTGAGCTTGCCACGCATGTGGTTTTCAAGGTAGGTCTTGTTTTTAGCATTTGTTTCCTTTCTTTTCCTATTCTTTGCTTTGTTAATGTGCTTTTGTCATTGTTGGGGTTTGATTTTTGTTGTTGACTAGTTGGCCTGCTCCTGGGAGGGTGGCGATTTTTGTCATCTCTCACCTCCCCCTCCACGTCGGCCTTCCCGTCTTCCTTTTCCTCATGTAGGGGTGGTGAATTTTGCCACCCCTCCCCTTTGCCCACTATTTTTAATCAAAAACTCACACGAGCAATGATTTTTTCTACCTGTGCCTCTCGGCCCCCAAGCCTTCTACATGCACGGGTGGCGAATATTGCCGCCCATGCAAGCCTTGCACGCTTGGGTGGAAAAATTCACTGCCCACACATCCCTCAGCTAAAGACTTGCATCAGCAAAAAATTTTTCCATAGATGCATGCCCAATGTGTAGGGGTGGCAAATTTTTCCAGCCCTACTTTTCTTCTTCCAACCTGAAGAGGTGGCAAATTTTGCCACCTGTGTAGGCCGATCCTGCATGGGTGGCAATTTTCACTGCCCTTGCATTCTATCAATTTCTCCTATAGGGTGGAAAATTTTGCCACCCATGCATTCCTCCTTTGGATTTTTCTAACTCTAGAGGATTTGTCATCTTTTCCTTTCTTTCCCTTCCTTCCTCATTTTCTACACCTTTTTTCGACCCGGCCTTTTTAAAATCACCCTTCCTTGGTCATGATCACTTAAAATGCAGATTCCCTAATTCATCCACTCTCCCTTAATTTTGTGATCATGACTGCAGTACTTTTAGAGAATTCTTGCTTGTCAACACCTATTCGACCAAGGCCAATTCCAATGTCTGAAGCGTCTCCAAAAAAGGCAAAGATGATGAAGTATAAGTACTAGGGCATCTTCTCAATCACTTCAATTACCTCCAATGTCGATGACATTCGGGACACCAAAATTGGTCACGTAGATATGGCTGAGTTCATAGCTCGAACAAAGGCAATGAACCCAAGCTCTGAAATAAAGAGGATCATTGAAATCAATATCCACTTGGTTGCCGCTTTCCCAGTGGCAGGACATCATATAGAGTTCATCCTCCAATGTGCCCGCTTCTACAACAAAGAGACAAGGTCAGTCTCAGACTCTAATGGCAATGTGATAATTCAGCTAGATCTTGAATTCATCGACAAAGTCTTCATGTGCCCTCCCGCTACTGAAGTGTTGAAGATCAACTTCATAAAAGCCTAGAAGGAGTACGATAAGGACCCTAAAAGGGCAAAGAAAGTCATGAATAATAGATGGCTGAAGACACCCAAGACCAGTCTATCTAGATGGCCACAAAAATTTTTAAGGAGCAATTTTATCAAAGAAGTCGGTGACTTGATCACCCTTCTCAGTAGAGTGTGAGGCTTCCCATCTTCCTCACAGTTCCATGAGTAGATGTACCCATTCATCAAGATCATCCTTTAGGGTAAGCAGGTCATCTTTTGGAGAGAGCAGATCAACAACGCCCTTCATGAGTAGCTAACCAAGGTGAAAACTTCTTCCAAGTTCTATATGACTTCATACCTTGTGTACATAGCTGCCTCGATGCAGATATTTATAGGTTTGACAATGGAAGTGGATAGAAAGACCACCCCAGTCTACTCATATTACCCCCAGCTGAAACTTTAAGGGTCAACCCGCCATTTCAAAAGGGTAAATGATGCTTTCTTTGCCATATTTTTATGCCTCTTTGACCCTCAGCTTGAGCAGAAGAGAGTATCTGATGAAGCTTGGACAGTCATCAATGACTACGGGTGTATGTTCCTCTAATTTCCTACCTTTTGCTATCTTTAAGTTGGCTTTTTCTAAGGCTACCCCTATATGCTCCCCAAGTTCCCTTCTGACAGGTTGGTTCTAATGGAGCTTTGCCGACAATTGGTTGTCATGTATACTAGGCAAATAGAACTGAAAAAGCCAAGTTTCAGGTTTCCAATCAAAATTGGCAAGTACTTTATTACAATAATAGCCAAATCCAAATTCATGGAAACAGAGATGCAACTGGCCACTCTGAAGGAGTTCAAGAGAAGGGATAAATTTGACTATAGGGGAGTCAAGGACAAGATCAGGTGGAAGACTCAATTCCATGAGCCCATGATCGAGGACATTTGGATAGACTTGAGGACAGCTAAAGAAATAAAAAATGGATTATAGTAGGTTGACCCTGGAACAAATTGAATATTTGGGGCTTGTAGAGATCCCCTCCAATCTGGTCGACGATGGGAGCATTATCAACAGCAAGTACCTAGCCAAAAAGATTGCTAGCTCCCCTCTTCCCCCAATTTAGTGGTCTCAAAAAGAGCTAACTTCTCTGAGGAAGAGATTTGAGCCAATATTGGCTAACACCAATGATTGGTTAGCAGCCAAAGGGATCATACTAAAAGATTTTATTATGGGATCAGAGGCTGAGTTCCAAGCAGAGATGAAGAAGAAGGCAAAAAATAGAACCAAGAACAAAGGTGACATTCCTTTCCCATCTATGCCTCACAAGCCTAGAATCATCTTTGTTTCTAAAAAATTAAAGACTACTTAAGAGCTAGAAGTGGTGACTAAAGGAATTGTAAAACAAAGCTCCCAAGAGCAAGTGGCCCAACTGATGGAAATAGATGATCAGCCTTCAGGATAACCAAGCACTAAACCTCTGCCTTCACAGGAAGAAACACAACCGCTCAAAAGCATCTCTCATTCTCCACCTTAGTCTCTTGTGGCACCCCTTTCTCCTCTCTCTCCTATCAATGCTCCTTCTTCTGGAGCTGCCTCTCCTTCCAGAGTTATATTTGGTGATCCTCAGTGCACTTTTGGAGGTACTCCTCACTCCTCTGGGTCCATTCCTAGTTTGTCATCTCCTTCTTTCAATCTGGGGGAGAGTTCTGCACAAGAGCCATAATCTATGGCCGGTACAGTTTTGCCTGTTACTCTAACTGTGGCTACTATCACCACTAGCAGTGTAGAAGCTACCACGGTAATGCCAGCTAATGGAACCATTGCCACGATAGGTACTTCTCTCCTGCCATGGATGTCAGTTTTCACACCCAAAAGAAAGAAGTTAGCCATCTCTCCAAATGACTTCAATTTTGGCAAAATAGTGCCGGTGAAAGCTAAGGCTCCTAAAAGGCCAAGGATCCTCTCAAAATTAGTTGAAGAAAAAGGACATAAATTTTTAGAAATAGCTAAGCCTCCACAAGATGCAACCTTTGAGGGTTTTGAAATGAGTAGCTATTCCATCTCTCGTATTGAACTTGGCAAAGTTACTCACGAAGGTGTGAAAAGTGACCTTCAGTCTGCTATGGACATCATGGTCCAGAAATTTAATTGAGAAAAGGAGATGATTAATTATTACAAGGCCAAGATAGAATAATTGACGATAGTAATAAGGAAGTTCACTCTTCCCCTTGAAGCGGCAACTCCAGAGGCCTTCTCTATAGATGACCCTTTCATTCAAAAGGCAGAGAAGACTTACTTAAAGGGGAAAGTCTTGGAGGACTACATTGAAAAAATGCATACTCAGGGAGTTTACTTTCTTATAGAGGTTGCTGAAAAGATGGACAAAATGAAAAAGGTGAGGGCAGATTTAGATGACCTTCTCTCTCTTATTTTTTAGGATATTGATAGTACTAAAAAATACCTTAGGAAATGGAGGAAGATGAAAGATCTGAAGAAAAACACCTTGATATCTATCGGTGTCATCTCCAACAAGGACTCTTATGTTGAAATCAAGGAGTCACTAATCTTCAGGATCTAGGTACTCAAGGATTTAATTGAGGATCTCAAAGCTTCCAGGGATGCTAGTGAGAAGAGCGACACATGCATGCTCAATAAACTAGAAGAACTGCCCTGTAACCTCACTTTTAGAGATAACCAATTTCTCTTAGCTAAAAAAATGATCTAAAGTTTTAAAGGGATGATTCAAAGAGATTTTGAAGAAAAGTCCTTCTCAATGACCTCTATGGACAATATCCTGGATACTCAACTGACTCTGGACAATCTAAAATCCAGATTAACTGGTCATGCTAAGTCCATCACAGCATTAAAGGATGCTTTAATTAGAGCTAAAATTATCTCCAAGAACACGATTACACCAGATAGTATAGAAATTCAGGCATCCATTGCTATGTACGATGCTCACCTGAAGAAGTCTGGCAGCAAGAACTGAAGCTGTTTCCCTTTCTCTCTTCTTCTTTCCTTATGCACTTTTGTCTTGTGAAAAGTGCATGCAATTTTGTAATATGTAATTACATGTAAAAATTTTAGAAAAATATCTCAAAGTCAAAGATGAGTCATCTTTGACGGACATATTTTTTGTATTTTAATATTTTCTAATTTTGAGAGTTTCTCCCTATATATCGTGGAGACCTCTTTTGTATATAGATCTTGGATAATAGAGAGCAAAAACTCTGCTAAAATTGAAACACTATTTGAGACTTTGTGCTCAAACTTGTAAATCATTTTTTGTTAAATGAATGAGAAGCAGGTTTATTTCAGACTTTGTGCTGAAATTATCTGTGTTATTTAGGAAATAGTTCTTATGTCCTTTTTCCTGGTAATATCTTGTTTATCTAATTTAATAAGCAAAGTGAGTGTGTTAATATTATCTAGGGGTGTTTCTAAAAGGTAGAAGAGAGACTTTGAGCTACTTTTGTCTTTGTGATTCTGTTATCTTTTATAGTTTCAGGTGAAGACTTTGTGCTTCATTTCACTCTACGGTTACGCTTATTTCGAATCAGTGAAGGAGGCTACACAAGACTTTGTGCTTACGTGAGTTTTCTCGTGAACTTTGTTACTTCAGGTGATTTTCTACTTCATGTTGAATACCATTCCTAAAATAAGAGGAATGTTGTTAGCTATGGACCAAGATTTCCCTCTTTTGTTCTTTATACATTACCTCTGAAAAAAGAGAGGTGGATGCTGTTATACCACCCCATGTGTTATTTTCTGCTTAATTATACATATATATTCAGCATATAAATATTTATAGGGAACCTCCCCTTGATGAGAGGAGAGATTTACCTCATCAAGATCTGGTAAACCCACACTTTTCGTGGTGTAAATCTCCCTATGCAGTGGTTGATATACCTATTTTGTCATCAGTTAGTTGACGACAAAATATTCACCCAACAGGTCCCTAAGAGCCTTATAGTTGCATCTACTTCTCAGAGTTATAGAGGGACCCAATAGTCAATTTTTACTTAAAATTTTTTAGAACATTTACAATGCACACATCTTTTAGAATCACAGTCTCAACCTTTCTATCATGCTTCATGATCATGGAAAATACCTTTGTTCAATACAGGACACCATGACAGGGAGTCTCATATGAGACTCATTAGTTAGTATCATTTCTTCTTAATATTTCTTATACATATCGTATTTCAAAAATACCAAAAACATTCAAATATATCCAAAAACATAAAAGCATTTTAATTTTATGTATCATTCATGATTTACATTGATACTACTATGCTAGGACTTAAATTCACTATTTCATGTTATTATTTGTCAATTTATCTACATTTCCATGCTTTGTTTAATATTTTTTGAGTGTGTGTAATGATGTCCAGATCCTTGATTACTTCACTCTACCCATTGAGGGGGCATCCTAATTCTATATTTGAGACACACTTCGATATACATACCCACTGGGGGTAGCTTCTACATAACTACACCATCCAAGTTATCATGTTGATGTACATTACTTACTAGATTATACATATTACTATATCAACATTTTACTAGTACCTAGCACTTGTGTATCTCTTTACATATACCTAGTCTTGTACTAAACACGTCTTGCATACTCTCACTCTTTATTTGATTAATTAGATGTGATTCTATCTTTTTAGTTATTACTTGCTTTCTTTTCTTGATTGGCATAGCTTGTTGGATTGCATTTCCAATTCCTACTTGTCCTTTGTGTGTGCCTTACAACATTTACCAATACCCTTTTCTTCTATTCATGTGTGTATACCTTTGGGCATTTTCCAATGTCCCTTGCTTTTACTCTTCTATGTGCCTATGGCCCTCATGCCAATCTTGCTTTTTCTATGATATGTGTATGTGGCATTTGAACATGCCTTATATGTTTGATTTCCAATATGAGTGACATGTGCCCATGTCCCTTATTTTATTGGCCCCTTGGACACCCTTGTATGATTCTTACTTTCTGCTTTTTATACTTGTTGTTTGATTATTTGTCTTTTTTGAAAATACCATGGTCCATATCATGCATTTCCTTGCTTTCTTGGATGCAATTATGGACATCATTCTCTATCCCTCCTTGTTACTAACTAAAAACTAATACTTTTGATTCTAATTTAGTACATTGCACATACTTTTACATTATTATATATATATTTAAGCATGCTCCTATTGATCTAACAATCTCTACATATAAATATTGATATATCTCAAGATATCTTGTTGATTATCATTATTATATCATGTATATTTCTAACTTAACACATTGCAAGGTTTCTTCTTTTGAGGGAAGTCATTATAGGGTACTTATTCCTACCTTCAAAAGAGGGGGCAATAAATAGGGGTTTTATCATAGAGATCAGTGCTCCTAGTGGTTGAAACATTAATTTTCAAAACACTTTGAACATAATCTAGGCATTAGACCTGAGAGACAGTAGAGAATCTAGAGCAATCATTAGATTTGGCCTTGGAAAAAATCACCAAAGTTAGACTACAATGCTAGATAGTGGGGTGTCCTATTTTTGGTGCTTCTATCTAGATAGCAAAAAAAATAGTTTTTATAGAAATAGGTAGAAAGGTGAGTTTAGTCATAGCGTTTTCAGCATAACACAGTCTAGATTCAACATGTTTTAGTATAGTTTTTGCTTAGAGAATCTAGATATAGGGGGCATCATGTATGGCATGATGGTTCTCACTTCCATTTTTAGATTAGGTAGTTGATATAACTCCCAAATTAGAATCCATGTTCCAAAAACTAGTTATTAGGGGAAATGTACATGGCACATTGGTCCTCCTCTCTTTTTGAATTCAAATTATTTTTCCTAAGCATTCTTAGCAATTACATGCCTTACTCCATCTACAAGTGGTTGGCATCATTTTTTAAGTTCATCTTTCATACAAGATTAACTTATTGAGTACCCACGTTCCCAAGTTGGATTCCACATAAACATATTACACCATTTTCAGAGTGGATTTCATACAATTCTAGTCTCCATCTTTCAAAATGGCCAACAAAGGCCTAATTTTCAACATACATTCAACTATCCATGACAATATTATTAGATCATAATACATTTATGGGCTTCAAGATCCATCTCATATGACATATATTTCATATAGGTATTACTTCATAGCTTCACTTCATGGGGCAATAATGGATTCAAATGAATAACTAGCCTCTATATACTTGACCACCTATTTAGAGGGATTGGACACACAATCCAAACATTGATTAACATATGCATGATTCATTGGCTTCACTTAGTAGGTGATGATAGAACCAAATGGCCTACCTTTTCATTCTTGAGCCACTTCTAGGGAATTGAACACTTAGCTCCATTCATGATATTACTTTTGGTACATCACACACCCAACACAATCCAAAATCACAACAAGTTCTATATTGGTTCACGTACCTAGTGAGGTATATTCATTCCTTTCTCTTCATCTCTCTCTTACCTAACTTTTGTACATTCTTATTTTAGATATAGTGTATCTAGTAAGAACTGATCTACTCTATGTTTTTCATTAAAGATTCAAAATTCACACTATGCTCTCTCTATGCACATCCAACATCACACAACTTCATGAGCTTCACCTTCATAGGTAAGTTCAAATATGCTTTCTTTTTTTCCTTTATCCTAGTATTTCACTTTTATACATCACTAGAATAAATTTGGGGGGGGGGTAAATGTAGTCATATGAAATGCTAAATTTGGTTACTTGCTTGCACAACCATAAATAATGATACCCAATCCATAAGTCCTCCTACTTGCTTGCACAACCCTTTTAGGCTTTATTTCACTAATTCCTAGTCATCCACAACCTTATAGACTTAACCCTTTTAGACCTAGATAGATTTTTTACGCCTAGATCCATCCCCCAGGTCTCATTCCCTCTAGATAACAACACCCAAGATGGATAGGAGTGCTGAAACCCAAGGTGTCTAGTTTTTGGTGTTATTGTCCAAGTGTACTTTTGGTCCTAACAGTCATATTTTGTTGAATCCTTATCCTAATTCATGTCAACCTAACATAAATTCATTTAAGCCACAATCATTAAATCCCATATAATAATCCATTAAAATTTCATTTAGAAGGGTTGGCACTCATTTATAAGAGAGAAACAAGACTACTCAAGAATTCTTCCCTATTCTATGCATAAAACCATCCAACAATATTTAAAGCTTATTAAAAATTTTACACTTGTCCCTAGTCATTCCAAGTACACCCAATTTCATATTTACTTATATTTTCATCACACTATTTCACCAAGCACTTCAATGGGAGGAATACATATAGCTTGATCCCACCTTAGAGTTTTGGTATTTAGGCACTGTGCCCACACATGGGGTGTGAAGTGCATCCAACATATACTTTACACACGAACCCATTTTCCTATTTTCCAAAGTTCCATTTAATTTCATAAAAGACATAATCATAGGAAGAATAATCTCTATATGGAGTTTCATTAATAGTGAGTATCTAGAATTTGGTACACAGGCTCACACAGATGCTATGAACAAAACCCCAAAAGTTCATATCTCTGGAAGTAGTTTGGATAATAGCGATAAGACCAAGACTATAACATCAGACAATAAGGTGTCTTATTTTTAATGGTCTTGTCCAATCAAGAAATGAACTCTAGATCTCACTTTGTGATAGTGTCCCAATCCTGTTCCTCTAATATTAGACTCTATCTCAGTCGTAATAGCCTAGAATAAGCTAAGTCTTTTTTTTCTCACTCATTACTATTTTTAGAAAAGACAAAAATACAACTTGTTTAAATAAATTAGTGTCTTAATTATTCCATATTATTTACTGATTTTGTCTACTCAAACTCATTTATCAAATAAGAATAAAACTCCATTATTCCTAATAAAAATAAATTATTTAAAAGATTTTGTTATTTTGGAAAATTATATGTTTAATTCGTAAATAATAAATAGGTTTGAGATTAATAAATCAGTAAAAAATATGAAATAATTAAGCCACTGATTTATTAATCTCAGATCTATTTATTATTTAGGAATTAAACATCTAATTTCTCAAAAATAATAAATCATTTGGTGAAGTCTAATTACATTGAATTTTGTATAAAAACCCTAGGATAAAGTCCTAGTTGATTTTCACATTAATTTATAAATTTTTTCTTGAATATTAAATTAAAAAATTCCTCTAAAATTTTAAAATTTTGTAGTAAATTTTAAAATAAATTTATTTCAAACCCTAGTTGCATCAACTAGCTCCCAGTAATTTGCCAATAATTTTCTGAATTTTTAGTTGCATATTAAAATCATAAAATCACTTCAAATTTCAAAAATTCAAAGTGATTTCTTTTTCTTTTTCTCAAAACCCTAGTTGTATCTACTAGGTCCCATTAAATCAAGCACTTTCCATAAATTTTTGAATTTTATCTTGCATACTTAGCTCATAAATTCAATTTCAATTTCAAAAATTCATAGTATTTTACAAAAATAGTTTTGAAAAATTCCCAGTTGCATGTACTAGCTCTTATTTTTTTCTTGAGGTATCACCTTAAACTTATAATCAAATTGGCAAAATGATGCTCATTTATTTACAAATTTTTCTTACATTTCTTTTAAATAACAAGGAAACCATAATGGGCCCTATCATGTACATGAATGATGAAGTCTATCATATGTTAGTAAAAAGCTTCATCCTTTGCATTTCATGCTTATGTTTCATTATATGAGATGATATTAAAAAATTCATTGCTGAAAATACACAAAATTTCAAAATTCTTTTTGCATATTCTCATTTACTCATATGGAATAATTACCAACTCCATTTTTCTAAATGCATTCAAAATGTTATGTTGCATGTCAATAATTTATATGCCTTTATGAAATAACTCATGATCTCTATCCTTTACTTTCTATCACTCATATGGAATTTTTTTCAAGCCTATCATAATAAACATGTTATAAATATTATGATTCATGTCAAAATTTTATATGCATTCATACACATATACATACTCTCTATCCCTTGTTTTCTATCTCTCATGTAGAATGTTTTTTAAAATCATATTGCTTTACAACTTATAACTCCACTTACATGTATTTTATCCCATATACATGGTTTTTACCTAGATGTATATACCTCCTTAGCTACTATTGTTTCAATGTCATATTTCATGTAGAGGAAAGAAATCCCTTCTCCTCCTATCCCTCGAGAGGGTGATAGCTAGTTTCCCTCTAAGTAGGTCCATGCTATCACCCCTCCAAAATGTGAAGAAACCTATACTATTGTTCCTAAGACATACATTCAACCTATAGCTTATTTAAACCATCCTCAACATATGTGCTTACATGTTCAATCAAAAGAAACTAGGGTTTACTTTTGTGAGACTCTAAGGGATCAAATCACTAGTATGAGAAATTTACTTTCAAATTTACACATGCAAAATCATCTATTACATGAAAATATCAAAACATTAGAAAATCAGATCATAATACAAAAGCCTCAATGTCACCCTAGTGTCAAGCATGTATATGCACCTTTACCTCGTCAATTGGTTGAAATTAATGTTAAATATCAAAAAAATAAATCAAAACAAAGTGACTCTACAACTAGTGATTCAAAAAACATTCAAAGATTGAATAATAGTCCAAGTGAGGTACTAAGGGAAATGGTTAAATATAAGTTGATCAAATTACCTTCTCTACATCCAATGATAAGATCTAGATATTATTTTTCATATCATAGAATGCATGGGCATCACACAGATTCATGTTTGGAATGAAAATAACATATATAATAGATAATTGGTAAATCTATCAATCAATCCATAGTAACATAGGAACACAGTCACAAAGGGTCAAATTCAGAAATAGTATAAAAGTGGTTACCAAAACATAACTTAGAATAATAAAAGGATCAAAAATTAAAATCAGAGCAAGGAATAGTACCATAGGCACATGTAACATGAAAAAGATGCAAATTTACCTCTCCAAAATGAGGCTAAACTTTCAAAGAAATATGGGTTTGGCCAAAAATATCTAAAATAGTTTGATTATCAAGGTCAAGGGTTGGGCAAGTAGGCTCAAGGCATCACTACCCCTATTCTAGCAGTTGATAATGTTTGTCAACAAGGTTTGGGAGTTATTGAATATCCTAAGTCAAATCATTCACATGCATAATTTATAGAAGAAAAATATTATCAAAAGTCAACACCGACATTCCATTGGTTCAAAATCAAGATGATAATGATGAGTGAAACAACACAGGTTATTATGATTTCCAAGAGACTAACAATGAATCCATATCTTCAGAATCATATTTTTAGCCATTCCCTCATGCTTCACAATCATGCATGATTCTTTTGTTCGATACAAGTCACCATGATAGGGAGTCTCCTATGAGACTCATTAATTAATATTATTTTTTCTTAGTATTACTCGTACATAGTTTTTTATGTTTGATTGTACATAATTTATTTTGTATTAATTGTACATAGTTAAAATATATCCAAAACAAAACAAAAATTTAATTTTATGCATCATCCATGGTTTACATTGATACTACTATGCTAGGACTTACATTTGCTATTTCATGCTATTGTATGTCAATTTATCTACATTACCATGCTTCACTTGATATTTTTTGAGTGTATGTAATGATATCCAGATCTTTAATTGATCTACTCTAACCATTTGAGGGGGAATCCTACATCTACATTCAAAACACACTTTGATATACACACCTATTTGGGGCATATTCTTCATGACTACACCATCTAGGTTATCTCATTCCTAAACTCAATACTTACTAGCTTATTAGAGACTACATTACTAGCTAATTTACACAAATTACCATATCAAAACTCAATAGTATATTGCACTTGTGTATTTATTAGCATATACCTTGTCTTGTACTTCATGTCTTTCATACTTTCCATTCTTGCTTTGATTATTTAGATGCAATTATATTTTCTAGTATTTACATGCTTTCCTTCCTTGCTTAGTGTAGCTTGATGTGATTACATCTCCAGTTCCTATTTGTCTCCTATTTTTGCCTTAGGATATTTTCTAATGTATTTTGATTCTATTCATGCGTGTGTACCTTTGGACATTTTCAAATGTCCCTTGCTTGTACTCTTTTATGTGCCTATGGCCCTCGTGCCAATCTTTCTTGTTTCTAAGGTACGTGTATACGGCATTTGAACATGCCTTGTATATATTTTTTCCATTATGAGTGACATGTGCCCATATCCCTTGATTGTTTAGCCCCTTGGATACACTTGTATGCATCTTGATTCTTACTTTATATACCTATTACTTGATTATTTGTCATTATTTGTAATGCCATGATCCCTATCATGAATTTACTTTGATTTTTTAGATGCCATGATGGACATCATGCTCCATCCCTTATTGAAAACTAACATCTAACATTTCCAATTCTATTTCAATACATTTCACATGTTATTACGTTGTTACATGTATCTAGGCATGCCCCTATTGATCTAACAATCTCTTAATACAAATATTGCTATATCTAAAGATATCTTGTCAACATATCATTGCTATATCATATATCCATGAAACATAACACATTTATAGGGACATCTCTTCTAAGGGTAGTCATTTTAAGGTATTAATTATTTCCCTTAGAAGAGGAAGCAATAAATATTTGTTTTGTCATAAAGATTAGAGCTCCTAGTGGTTGAAACAATAGTTTTTAGAACACTCAAAATATAATCCAGACATTAGACCAAGTAGAATAGACTAGGTAGACATCAGAGAATCTAGAATAGTCATCAAATTTGGCCTTGGAAAACAACACCAAGGTTGGAATATAGTGATAGATAGTAGGGTGTCTTATTTTTGGCTCTCTTATCTAGATAATAGGAAAATTAGTTTTTCTAAAAATAGATAGAAAAGTGAGTTCAATCATAGGTTCATCAGCTCATTACAGTCCAGATTCAACATGTTTCATATAGTTTTACTTAGAGAATCTAAATATAGGGGGAATCATACATGGCATGATGGATATCTCTTCCAATTTTAGGTTAGGTATTTGATATAACTTATAGATCATAATCCACATTCCAGACACCAATGATTGGGGGCAACGTGCACGGTACATTGATTCTCCCCCTTTTTTGAGTTTAATTTGTTTTCCAAGCATTTATTATTAATTATGTGCCTTAATCTATCTGCATGTGGTTGGCATCATTTTTTAAGTTTGAATTTCATACAAGCTCAACTTCCTGAGTCACCAAGTTGACTTTTATATAAGCCTATTACACTAGTTTTGGAGTGGGTTTCATACAAGCCTAATCTCCATCTTTCAAAATGGAAAATAGTGGCCTAGTTTCCAACATACATTCAGATATCCCTACCAACCTTGTTAGATTATATTATATTTATGGGCTTTAGGATCCATCTCATATGACATATATTCCATATTTGTATCACTTCATATCTCCCCTTCATGGGGTAACAATGGAGCCAAAGGACTAGCTAGCCTTTATATTATTGAAACACCTATTCAAAGGGATTGAACTCTCAGTCCAAACATTGCTTAGCACATGCATGGTCAACTATATTCACTTAGTTGATGATAATGGAGCCAGAGGGTCTGCCTTTGCATTCTTGAGCCATAATTTCTATGGAATTGAGAACTTAGCTACATTCACGATATTAATTTTGATTCAACACCTATATAGTACACATCCAACATTACTTAAGATAATAATAGGTTTTGTATTAGTTCTCATACCTGGTGAGGTGTATTCATTCCTTTCTCTTCCTCTCTTTCTTACCCAACTTTTATACAATCTCATTTTAAATATAATGTATATAGTAAGGACTGATCTTCTCTTTGTTTTTCATTGTAAATTTAAACTTTACTCTATGCTCTCTCTATACACATCCAACATTAGATAAACTCATGAGCTTCACCCTTATAGGTAATTTTAGGTATGCTTTCTATTTTTCTTTATCCTAGTATTTCACTTTGCTACATCACTAGATTAAAGGAGGGGTAAATGTAGTCATATAAAATCTAAAATTTGGTAACTTTAGTGTGGATAATGACACCTAACCCTTAGGTCCATCTATCTTGCTCTCATGGCCCTTCTAGACACCTTTTTCCTTATTCCCAATCATCCATAAACATCCAGCATCTAAAATTTTACAAGAAGGTTCACACAGGGACACCAGACAAAATCCAAAAAACTTAGGTCTCTATGAGTAATTTGGACAACAATGGTAAGAATAGGATTATAACACCAGATAATAAGGTGTCTTATTTTTGGTGGTCCTATTCAAGTGCATTTTGGGATTCAACAGTCAGATTCTTTTGATCCTTATCCTTTTCCTTATCATCCTATCATGAATGCATTTGACCCATGAGTAATAGTTTCCTATAAAAGCCATTCAAAGATCATTTACTAGGGCTGGCACTAATTTACAGGAGATAAAAAAGAATACAATGAAGACTACTCAAACACTCTTCCATATTATCTACATATAGCCATTCAACCATATTTCAAGATTATTCAAATCTTTACACCAGTCCCTAGTCATTCCAAGTAAACCTAGTTTTGCATTTACTTGCATTTTCATCACACTATTGCACCAAGAATTTTAATGGCATAACTACATATAGTTTGATCCCTCCTCAGAGTATTGGTATGTAGGCAACATGCCAACACATGGGGTGTGAAGTGTGTCTAGCATATCCTTTACACATTAACCCCTATTTGCCAAAGTTCTATTTAATTGAATAAAAGATAAAAGTACATGAAGAATTATATTTATAAGGAGTTATATTGATAGTGAGGATCTAAAATTTGGTACATATGCTCACATAGATGCTATGAACATAACCTAGAAAAATCATATCTCTATGAGCAATTTGGATAATAGTGGCAAGACCAAGACTATAGTGACAAATAATAGGGTGTCTTATTTTTGGCAGTCCTATGCAATCAAGAAATGAACTTTAGATCTTAGTTTATGATAGTGTCCTAGTCCTATTCCTCTAGTATCTGACTCTATCTCAGCTATAACAACCTAAAATAAGCTAAGTCATATTTTATCTCATTCATTACTATTTTTAGAAAAGTCAAAAATATTAATTATTTACATAAATTAGTGGCTTAATTATTGCATATTATTTACTAATTTATTAATCTCAGACCCATTTATTATTTAAGAATTAAACATCTAATGTCCAAAAAATAATAAATCACCATTCAATAGGGTTAGTCCCCTAAATTTGGCCCAATATGATGACATCTTATGTCTACCTTAAAGAGTATCCCTTTCTTCTCTAAATAATGGGATAAAACCATTGCTCTTGAGCATATCCAAGATGTTGCCAACATATGTTCTATTCACAATGTTACTCAAGATAATGTGGCTATCAGATTACTTATTAATTATTTCAAGGGAAAATCATTACAATATTATACAAATCTCCCTTTGACCTCCATTTCTACTTGGGATGATTTAGGTGTAGCCTTAGTTAGGAAAATTGAAGACAAGTATAATCATCTTTCTTTGGTTGAATAACTAACTACCATACAAAGGTACCCCCATGAATTCATGTTTGATTTTAACCTCAAATTCCAAAAGACATGAACTATGATCCATGATTTGGTTAGACCATCTCTAGATTATGAATTTTTGTACTATCTTAAGTCCCTTAATTTTGATATAAGTGTCATGATACAGTCTATGGGTGGTAATACCTTGCCAAATGCCAAAGATAGTAACTTGATTCAAGGACTTTAATGCCCATATTCCCTAGATTATAACCTATCTTTCCTTCTCAAGTTTTGAAATTCCTTCTATAGTTCCTATTCCATCTCTAAATGTCCAAGTTGTAACCCCTCCTAATCAAGATAATGAGATTGGTGATCTAAAAAGCATTTTACGAGATTTTGGAAATGAGATTATGCATTTTAATAGATAACAATACCAAGGTAGACCTTATCAATAGCAAAACTAGAATAATTAATAGTCTTTCAATAACCAATGACAAAACTAGAATACTTAGCTAGTTTAGGTGATAGATCCAAAAGGAAGCTGACCTTTTCTAGAGGTCTAATCTATTATTAGGATACCCATAACCTATAATCAGTCCCATGTTGGACTATATTTGAGTAAAAAACTTGAATAATCTCTTGCTCATCTAGGGTGGAAATCTAGAACACCTATAGGTACGTTAGTACCTTATTCCTCATAGTCCACACAAACCCGTAATTATCATATAGTTTCTTTACAACACTTTTAGATTCTATATTCTTTAAAGGTTCATGTTTTAGCTCTTATGATGTTTTGAATCACCTTGCAATACTCTAGTGCACCAACATTCATGCACATTGCTTTTCCACATTTTAATTGCTACCATAAATCTATGCAAAATCATTACACCTCAACATTTACCGATCAACACTTCATTATCATATGACATGCCAGATGACACACTCCACACCTACATAATATCAAATTATATTCATAATATTTCACATGTTGGATCATAATTATCATGCAGTCAGGGAAGATGAACTGACTCATAACTATCTCTCTTGCAACCATAGTTAGTTGTAACTATCATACTATATATATATATATATATATAATCACTACAATAACTACACACACTCAAGTGGATTGGATTTTTATCTAGAATTCAATCATTATATGTTATGTGATCTTTTGCAATATCTAGGAAATAAATAAGGAGGTATTCCCCTTCTAATACAAGATCCTCTTAACTTAGACTTACTGTTACATTTTTTCACATTTTTACTTTCCATATTATGCATTTGGAATATTATTTGCATTTTTACATATCATCTTTCTGCTTGATTTGAATGTGTTAGTATATATTAGTAGGTTAATCTCTATTTGTGTATTCTACCACCCATTACTTATCTCCAAGTGTGGCTTAGTCCAACACACAATTGATCCTAGGCACTAATGTGAAGATCAAAACATCCACCTCATAGTGAACCATTATAGAATGATCAATTTATGATATATTTTTAAGATCAAGGAAAGAAAATTTATCAATTAAAAGGGAATTAACACATAAAAATCACTATCACATACAACCCTATCATGCAACCATATGTTGATTTTTAATGATAAATGAGAGAAAATAAACATGTAATCATTGAAAGAAAATTCACAACAAACATATCATCAAGATTAATAATATATAAAATCTATGAACCTTACATACATATCACATCATATAAATAAATGCTATATATAAATCACATTTACCTACAAGGAAAGGGAAGAAAAAATCATAAACATAAGATACCAAAGGGGAGAGGACTAAATATTAGAAAATTCCACATGATCCAAGTAAGGAGAAGTGTAATGAAAAGGAAAAATAAATATAGGGTTGATAAATACCTTGAAACAATCATATCTTAGCAAAATCAGGCCCTAGAAGGAGAGGGATATTGAAACCATAAGGTTGAATGATCAAAAGGAGGGGTTCACCAAAATGTTTTGGAAAAATGGTGCACGAGTGATCAAATCACTTTAAAAAATATGTAAAACAAGGGCACAAGGAAAATATAACTAAACACAATAAATAAAATAAACTATACATGTCTAAGGTGACGAAAGGAATGGATAAATTAAACTAGTTCACTTAAAATGAAAAATATATGGGAAGAGAGAGAAATGCATACTTATTTTATGATTTACTTGAGTTATGAAAATGACTAAAAATGTAGTAAACAAGTTATTTAAAAGTGAAAATTAGCTCACATAAGTATGTAAATGATCTATGATGATTAGTTTTGGATTGGCTCATAAAGTGATAGTAACTAGATTTAAAATTTGAAAGTGACAGTCTAGGCTGGAAGTGGTCTATTAGGGCCAAAAGTGGCTATATATATTTGTAGGTTAGAATGTTTTTAGATTATTTCATCAATAATATAAGTCCATAATTCTATCTCCATTTGGTAAAATAAATTTTCACGGTTATCTAATTTCTTCTCTTTTGATGTAACCTTGATTCAACCTCAACACCTAACAAATTTTCCAAGACAGAGGAACTGTGTAAACTAAATTGGCTTGGGAAATCTTGAGGGTTATAACTACATCTTAATAATGACAATCAAGGCTTAATGTAGTTATAGATATTTCATGTGAGTTACCCAACCCAAGTGAGGGAAGACTCCGACTGATCTCCCTAATGTAATTGATAATTCTATATGCTCTTTAATGCAATCTTATTTTGGTACAAGTGTGGTACAAGTATGCATAAGAAAAACTTCAATAGATGAAAAGGGAAAACATAATAGAATATTCAATATCCTTGACAAGTGTGAAAAATATATGATGTGTGTAGTAATGGATGATGATGCATGGCTTAAGATACATGTGTATAGATAAATTCATTCAAATTCAAATTAGATTACATTTGAGCATAGGTTGACCATATAAAATAGTGAAAAATAACAATAAATACATGTAAAATTAGGGAATGGTGGCATAAAGGACCCATAGAAAAATGACCACTTTCAAACTAGCTTTAAAAGTGGTCATTACAATTTTAAGATGACTCTAAAACTGATCAAATCAAAAAAATACCATGAAATAAAGATCAAAATTAATTTTAAGAAAAATAAGGGAATTCCAAAGTAGATAATTATCATATTTAAAGGTGCTCATGAGGAAATGAAGATAAAATGAGACTATAAGGATCTAATTTAAATGGAAAGTGTACCAAAAGGATCCTAAAGTAAGAAAAGTAACCAAATATGCCAAGGCATAAAAAATATGTGACTCTTACATGACTTGTACAATATATATATATATATATATATATATATATATATATATATATATATATATATATATATATATATATATATATATCAGATACGAGAGGAAAAAAATGGAGAGCGTGGAGCTGATTTTCAAAATGCTTCCTAGGTTTTCTACACAGTTACAAGGGATCAATCCAGATTTTATACTGGGCTTGAGATAAATTCAAAAACCATATAGGAGTCATGATATATTTAGATCTTAGGGTAACTCAAACACATCAAATAGATACTTCTTTAGGAAATTTACTTGAACTTTTAGTAGTTTTTATAGGCAATAGACATGCACTCTCTTAGAAACTAGTTTCTCGTATCAGAGTAACTATAAAAAACTCATGCCCACAAAAAAGGAAGAGGATCATAAGGAAAACATAGAAATGCTTTAAGTTATCTAATCATCCCACATAAGCATACATTGACCTAATAATTTACATAAATAATGTTATTAAGTATATAGAGTAGGCACTTATTCATCATTTCCACAATAGGATTTATAAATACACTGATATTCTTAGGTGGGTGCTATGCAATCGAGGTTCATTTTTGGGTTATACACCCATAATTCATATATGGGTGAAAGGTTTAACTATTTTTGTCTTCATATCATCAAAGGACTGAGTGTGGATCACTTTGGAGATCATTAAAGGACTGAGTGTGGATCACTTTGGAGGGCCCCTAGTTTTGGGGAAGAGCTCTCCTTACCATTTTTAGGTGGAACACTAGTTTTGATTCAAATAGGGAGTACATAAAAAATGAGCCATCTGTGTGAAGATTCTATGACTACCCAATGTGATGTGGGAACCTGCGATCTTCAAAATCATTGGTAACTCCTTAGGAATATTCATCAAAGTGGATCAAAACACTCTCTTGAAGCAGAACACATCAGTGGTGATTATTTGTATGGAATTTGACATATCTCATGGTTTAGCTACCTCCATCAAGGTGATTATAGGAGAATCAAGATTTAATCAACTCCTCAATTACAAGAATGTCCCTTTCAGATGCTCCTTTTGCTAAACCTACAAACACCTTCAGTTTACATATGACCATGTCAAAAGGGCACCTAATTAGACCAAGCAAAATATTAAAGAGCCCAGCCATGGGAGTGCTTAGGTTCTCTCTCTAAAAGCTCTGGGCCTAACTCATATATATGGAACAACTATCCTCATCAAAAATTTATCTAGATTGAAATGATGATATATCTTTATTGTGACAGTGAGGATTATCTAGATCAAAAATTAGGATAACCTAATTTCAACCCTATAGGACCTTGTGAAAATAAAAATAATATGAATGTTTTGGGTGTTGGTTGTCTTTATTTGACCCCTCATGAGTATGTAATGCCAAATTTTACTAAAAAATAGTTAATAATAAATATGTGTTATTATTAAGTAGATTATCTTAGATAAATTTGGTTTCAAATCTTAATGTATACAATACATTGTCAAATATTTTGTAGAACCTAATATGAATGAAAATGTTGACCATGTTTGTGTTCCTACACTTTTTTGAATTAAAATGTTGAAAATGATTCCAATGATGAAAATTAGTGTATCTCTACTCTTTCCATGAAAGAAAATGTTGAAAAGGTTTTTTTTCTTACTTTTTCTCAAAATACAATTGTTGAAAATGATTATCTTCCTTTCCTAAATGTAAATGTTGAAAGTAATTATCTTCATACTTATTATTAGATGATCATAATGATGAATTTATTTAAAATATTAATAAACATGTCATGAAATTTTTTTCTTCATTTTCTAAAGTTATGGAAATGGTGAACGAAGTAGATAGTGTGATCAATGATACTCATATGATTGATAGGGGTCATTTTCCTCCTCCTACTATATCAAATCCTTTTAGTGCTACTATGTTTGAAACCAATAATTAAATTATAATCTTGAATGATTCCCTTCATATTCAATTATGCAAAGACATGAGGTTGTTACTATGATGCATGCAATATGAAAATTACAAGGACAAGTATACACTTTATCTCTATAGCCCATTTCATTTAATTCTTGGTTTGATTCTAATGATATATATCCCCAACTTATAGTGCATAAGGTTATTAATACTCCTCTCCCATGTGGTTTTACAATGCCTAAGTTTCCCTTATTTGATGGATATGAAAATGCTTATTTACCTATTAATTACTTTAGTGCTTCTCTTGGGAAATATGGTACTAATGATAAGATATTGCTTTAAACATTTCCTATAATCTTAATGAGTCATGTTTTATATTGGTTTCACACTCTCTCCATTGGTTCTTTACATATCTTCCTTAAATCTGAAAGAGGGTCTTATACCATGATTTGTTACTAACATGGGACCACGTTACACCTTTGAGTGTATTGTATCTCTTCATGAAGAAAAAACTAATCTTATTTATAATTATTATTTAAGATTCAAGGGTGGGATGAATAATTTGACATATTAACAAACAAATATATAGAAAAAGTATATTTTAAATAGAATTATTTTTTCTCATCTCAAGGATAAAGTAATTTTTAATAGTTACAAATGTCTCAATCATATTTGTTATGAGGCCACGACTCTCAAGAATAAAATTTCAAAGTAACATATATTGAGTAATGAAATTGATGATATATATTATGCTCCTTTTCATCATAATAAAATTCTCAAATTTAACCATGTACCAATCAAGAAATTTATTAAATCAGTGGCTAATTATAGAGTGATATATAGGCATTCCTCTCATGGATAATGATAATAAATACCATGTTATGGGACTATCTAAGGACTTTGCTCAAGGGTGGAAAGACCAAGAGGTTTGTATGCATGGACTAAGAATCTTGATAATGGAGGAACTCATCGAGGACATAACAAGAATGGATGCCTCTAGGATCAAAGTGTTCAAAGGCAACAAGAGGAAGGAGGAGCACACAATTATCTTCTTCAGCAAGGAGAATAAAAAATCCAAGGCATTGTCCCAAAAAGGGTTCACAAGGATAGAAATATTGAGGAAGTGGCCTGACATCTATCTATAAATTATGCAATATATTACCCTGGAGGGAAAATATAATTTGATATTATCCCATTCCTCTTAATTAATAATTTTAGAGGGCACACCATTAGCCTCCTATTTTTATACTAAAATCATTGGAAGCTACAATGATGAACTTTAAGGGAAACCCGTTAGTAGACATCATTCATCAAGGCCTAATTATCCTACTGGTTAAGAAAGGGGAACCAATGTGGTCCAAAATAGTCTCATAAGTGATCAATATTCTAAGTGAGTTGGAGAAATTAGATAAATATGAGGAACAGGTTGAGGGGAATAGAGGTGAGTCTTCCCACGGGGTATCCAAATCTTGAGGCACAGGGACATTCTAGTTTATGTGTCTCCTATTTCCAATAGGGGTTGGGGGACCCCTAACACTAAGAACAAGGAGGGTATTGAGCATTTAATGGATAAGTTGTTCATAAAGATTTTAATGCAAAAGTTGTTCTGTAATGAGATTTTAGAGGAATTTGAAAATCTTAAAGGGATGTTGGGTCTCAAGCTAGAAAAAATGTATGTTGGTAAATAATAGGTAGGAACTAAGGAGCTCACCCCATAGAATAACCCTTAGAGTGGCAGGGTGAAAGATAATAGGGAGCTTGAGAAAGAGATGGAAGAAACAAAGTTTACCAGCATAAAGTGTAAGAGGAAGGGAGAGGACAAAGATTAGTTCATGGGAAACTATACCAAAGGAAAAGTGAACATCAAAGGTGAAAGTTTGATAGACAAGAAATTGGTCATTCATTATGAATCAGACTAGTCAGACTCTTTTCTATATCATTTTGTTTCCTTAGGACTTTTGGTTGAAGTTTAATGTCTTTTTAATGGAAGGGTATTTTATGTCAAGTCTTTCTTATGTCTTGTTGCTTAGTCATGCCTATCTTTAGGCTTATTTTGTATGGGAATGGGCCCTTGTAACCTAGTTTTAACCAATCTAATAAAAAATGATAATAAATAGATTTAAAACATATTCAATGTGCAATGTTTAAAATTTTACTTGATAAGGACATGATTGTCTTACATTATATAAGGCATAATGATTGGATCTATATACCATGAACATTTAATTCAAAATTTTTATCATAAATAAATATAATAACCCATTTGGTCAAGTACCAAAAAAATAATTTCATAAATTTTTTCCATGTGATTCTATGTTATCCTCTCAAAACATTTTGTAACTAGTCCTAACATGTGCATTCAAAGATATAACTAGGGTATATTAAGTATATAATCATAAAAAAATTGACATTTGAAATCATTTGTATAATGAGATTGAAAGTCTACTATTATTTTCTATTTCATTCAATGTAAATTTGTAATCACATAAAAATGGTATTTGTACAACTTGAGCATGACTTGTGATACCTAAACCATAGGTCTCTCTTACTTCCTTTCACAACCCACTAGGCATGTTGCTTACTATTTCCTAGTCATTTGAAGCCTTCTAGATTCAGCCCCAGCTATCCTAGAATCCTCTCTTAGGCATAGACATATCCCCTAGGGTCCCTTTCCCCTTGGACACTAGAACCATAAGTTAGACTACAGCACCGAACCCCAAGGTGTCCACTTTCTAGTGCTATTATCCAAGTCATGTTTAACATCAAATGATCATATTTCCCTAGTTCCTTATCTTTTTACCTATCAACCTAAAGTGAATTCATCTAACCTAAGATCATCAGTTTCCATATAAAAGCTTATTCAAGGGTCATTTTGAAGGGTTGACAATCATTTAAAAGGCACAAACTAGAAATACACTAAAAACCATCAAATAAATCCTCCTATTATATGCATACAACCAAACATTACTATTTACAGCATACTCAAGCTCTCACACAAGTCATGAGTCATCTCAAGCTTGCCCATATTTGCATAATACTTACATTGCATATAAATAATTGCATAATACACATTTAATTTGGGAAAACTACATTGGCTTTGATCCCTTTTCAAATTATTGGTATGTAGGTAGCATGCCCACACATGGGGTGTGATCTCACATTCAGTGCATAATACACACTAATTGCTTTTTCCAGTTGGTTGAAGTCCACTTATCAAGCTTAACGAGGAACAAGGACCCTAGGAGACAAAATTAGTTTGCAATAGAGTTCTATAGGTGATCAAGACTTGAAAATTTAGACACAAAGCCTCCAAAAGAATAAGAAAAAACCCAAAAATATTAGAAACAAATCAAAAGGACTATAGAACCAAAAATAGGACTATAGAACTAGACCCCAAAGTGTCCAATTTTTAGCACTATTATCCAGGTAGAAAATAGACTTCTAGGTCCTATTTCCAATAGTCTACCCAGTCAAATAATCAATTTGTAGTTCTATATTCCTCTGTCTCTATCCAAAAATTATATAACTTCACTTTTTATCCCCTTGCTTTCTATTTTTATTAATTAATTGATCAAATCTATATTTGGTAAATCAGTAAGTTAATTTAGGCATACTATATCACATGTTTTCTAAATTTATCCAAACCCTTTATTGATTGGGAAATTAAACACTTAGTTTCCCAAAAATAATAAAATAAAATAAAATAAAATTATATGTTTTCATATCACTTTACAAAATCAAATTACATACACATTAATCTAATCCAAAAATTCTAATATTACTCTTTCTTTGAGAAGTACAACTACACCACAATCTAAATATGTACTAGGCAGACTATACAATAATACTTTTATCCTTTAAAATTATATTTCTAGTTTGATATTAAAATTATAAATACACTCATAATCATATTTAAAAATAACTTAAAATGTTATGAACATCAATACTTTATTTATCTCAATGATACATCACTAAATATATAATACATAATCTATGATTTCATATTTCTAAATAATATATATTAGATCAAATCATTAGTCCATGTCAATCATTAAGTATTCAAAAAGTGAAATCCATATGAGCACTAAAGATCGCTTTTATGTTAGGAACTATGTAAGAAGAGGGAGAGTATCATTGGAGCCTTTACCTCCAACCATAATTACTTTTAGACCCCCCCACCCCACTCCCCCCCCCCCAACACCTCTAGTTTTTTTAGAGTGGCTCTACAATTCATGAGAAATTTAGACACATAACCATCAATAATAAAGAGTAAAATGTGTATATAAATTATACTACAGCTAGCTTCATGCAACATAAATCAAGTATCGATAGTGAAACACAATAAGAAATTAAATATTAATAATAAATAATAAGTATATATGATTATGGCCATAAGACTTAGGATTTAATGAGTCCACTTCATTTCATATGAAATTAGTAATTAGTTCCCAATATAGATTTAAACTAAAAATAAGTATTTCCATAATCCTCTTAGTGTTATCTCTCTTAATTACACAACCATACCCTAACCCTTATTTGATAATATAATTTAACAATGCATTGATTTTCATACAAACACTCATGAATCAACATAAAGACAATATTTGAGAAGTTTGAGAATGATAATGCATCTCATAGTGTCCTAGACCACCCACATGAAATGTGATCATCCTTCCCATTCATTAAATATTTTTATAAAACATACAATAAAAAAATGAAAAATCAATCGTCGAGAAAGTTCTTGATTTCTAAGATGTCACATAGGTGTCCCATACCACCTACATGAAACATCATCATTCATTCACCCTACCAAGGATTGACTATGAAATCTAGAGGCATGAATATTTATATATTAATATCATTAGAGAATATAAATACAATAATCCATTCAAAACCAACTTTCAATTAAAATTTTAGTTACATTATAATGTAGAACATATCTAATTTATAGTAAGTTCAACTTTCAAACTCATATCATTTTCATAAAACTACCACCATCCTAAGAGAAGAATTAAGTTAATTACTATTAATTTTTTAGTTTCATGAAAGAATAAAAAATTGATAAATAGATCTAGCTTACAAGGAAAATTATAATCATTTTATAAATTATTATAAACATGTAAATTACTTCAAGCAAGGGTCCAATAAAATGAAAACAACACATTATTCAAAGTAACTCAGGTAACACTCAAAGATTAAAGGAAATTTTATTCTAACCTTGTCTTCATTTAAGGACATCAAACCTTTGATTAAGGAATACAAAAACATCTATAACATCATAGTCTAGGATCACAACATTTAGTTAATAATATAGACACATCCATGTGTCAATTTTAATGAAAGTTCCAAACGGATAAATAGAATACAATCTATCCTTTAAGTTTGTTATTAGATTTAATTTTTGAGATCCATCTATAACATAAAGAAAAATTTCATTTAAGGCTTGAAATAAGAGTACATAACTTAGTGGTGAATGACATCTCTCCTAGAAGAAACATGATTTTTTATTTGACAAATGGTAATCAATATTAGGTCCCAAAGCCTTGTCTTGTCCTTATAGTTTCCTAGGAGAATTACTAATTACAAGAAATTTTCAAGGCCTAGCCATATTTATATATATATACATACATATATATATATATATATATATATATATATATATATATATATATATATATGTATGTATGTATGTATGTATGTATGTATGTATGTATGTATGTATGTATGTATGTATACATATATACATATACATACATACATACATACATATATAGATATATATAAATATATATATATATATATATATATATGTATATATATATACACACACGTATATATGTATATATGTATATATACATATATATATGTATATATACATATATGTATATATACATATATGTATATATGTATATATACATATATATATATATATATATGTATATATATATATATATGTATATATACATATATACATATATGTATATATACATATATACATATATGTATATATACATATATACATATATGTATATATACATATATACATATATGTATATATACATATATATGTGTGTGTATATATATATGTATATATATATACATATATATGTATATATATATATACACACACACACACATATATATGTATATATATATACATATATATATGTGTGTATATATATATACACACACACACACACATATATATGTATAATATATCTATATATATATATATATATATATAGATATATTATACATATATATGTGTGTGTGTGTGTGTGTGTGTGTGTGTGTATATGTATATATATATATATACACACATATATATATGTATATATATATACATATATATGTGTGTGTGTATATATATATATATATTGTGTGTATATATATATACATATATATACACACACACACACATATATATGTATAATATCTCTCTCTCTCTCTCTATATATATATATATATATATATATATGTATTCCTTAATACATATTTAACAAAGGTAAAATTAGTCAAATAATATCTTGACTATTATAATATAGAACAAGCATTGTAATCATAAATCCTTAAGAATGAAGTTCAGTCCAAACAATCAATTATCTATATAATTAGATTTATCATCCATAAATATACCAATTTTATGATTACCTATACAAGCAGGTTAATAATACTTGGTACAAATAAGTAAGAATTATAGGATTTTTTTTTAATTGAAGAATGCCTATATCTTAATCAAACAAGATATGGTACAATGATAAACATATAAAAAAATATGGTGGAAAAGTCACACCCCATGAGCATAATCACATCAAGGGAAAAGACACCTAAAAAAAGTAAAAAAAGTGGTAAAAAATGACCACACCCATAAAAAGAAACATCACATCAACAGTTTGATATCAAAGTAGAGAGAGTAAAGAAAAAATAACAGCAAAGAGAATAATTAAGTAGCTACAACAAACATGGACTTCGAGGGAGGAAAAAGAAATGACAGGTCCTGAGGCTTACCACTCCATCCTCCTAAGGTGGGAGGATCTTCATCCACAAGTAAGGGCTTAAAACCAATGTTTTATTGATCCTCTAATGTCTTATCTTCATTTCTATCAAGAGATATTTCCAATCAAATCATGGAAATTTACCTTGGGGGGGAGGACCCTAACCCCTAATGTCACCATCATGATATGGGGGAGGAGATCCCCAACCCATACCATCACCTCCATATTTAAAAGATCCACTCGAATCACCATGATTATTAGAAGAATAGAGAGGTGGTGATCGATGAAGAAAATGACTCCAGTGTCTGGTTTTGGAATGTTGTTAACATGACCCATGCCCTCATCCTCCTAGAAGACTAAGATGTCATGGGGGCTTAGGAGGTCATAGATAACCATGCATGAGGCATTTCCCTAGTGGTCAAGTAAATGTTGGAGGTAGTGGAGTTCTAGGCAAACTTTGTCTATTTGGCATTGAATCTAAATAGTAACATTAGATAGAATAGTAATTTAATTAGTAATATAAAAAATACATTCTAGGTCTTCATGATTAAATTAAGCATAATTTTTAACTTTCCAAATTTGAAATTAAATATGAGCTTGAAATATCTACCAAAATCTATTATATTTTTCAATAAATAGAGTTAATTCACCCAAGAGAGCCATCTTCCATGTGAATAATTCAGGTCAAAAGGGTTGAAAAAGGAAATGAATCCAACACTACGTAGATTTTTCAAGATAGCAAAACCAAAAAATGTGTTTAACAATATTTGGTTACCAAAAAGTTGGGAAAATAGGGCTGGACACTCTCAGTTGCTTGATTCAGTCACCCATAGGCAAGCCCTAATAAAGGAGACACCATAAGGGATGATTTTTTTGGGCTCAATAATAGCATACCACATAGTGCTAAAGTACTAGGCCCAAACCCCATGTCTAGAATGGTCATTCCATATGAGATTGAGCATTTCATCTAGAATATGTTAAGGGGATAGTAAATTATACCCTAGCTGAGGAGAATATTGGGTGAAGGGGGTGATTTTAGGATAATTCCATTCCTTTAACCAAGGGATAAAAGAGTTGACCCCTATTTTGTGCAAATACTCATCATGTATGAAACCTTAAATTTATACAATAGCCTTTACATCTAAATTATTTAAATGAAATTTATTTTGAAGTTGATGTCAAGTGAGTTAGGCCCTATTCTCATTTCAAAAAAGATCACCAATAATATTCACACCTTTCTTGCAAATCCTTAACCCTTTAACACAAGGGACTACGACAAAGGGAACATTATGAAAATATAAGTAATGTGACCACTAGAGAGACTAAGAAATAATGGAATTACTACTCTTGAAACCCTCACCTACCTAGTTAAAGTGAGGCTTAATATTTTCCCAAGATTTCCATAGGCTTTGAATCACAAAGTTACCATTGATTTTAACATGCATTAGGGTTATGAGAAGAGATCTAAGTCTCAGGTCTTGCCAAGACTTTCTACCTCATGGAAGACCTTGAGAGATATAATGGTGTAGAATAATCTTGTAGGGTTCATCCCCATTTAGACCTTAATCCATTTGACACTAAGGGTAAGGCCTTGAATTTTAATATCTAGGAGATAGAGTCCCATAGCTTCCTTGATTTGATAACATATGTTCCAAGCAACTTTGTGAAAAACCATATGACCGTCAGAGTTAACCCATAGAAAATATCTTATAAGTTCTTTTAATTTATTATAAGTAGCATTAGAAGGGGTCTAATAAGAATAATAATACACATGAGTATCTTCCAAAACTTTAGAGCAAAATTGAAAATTTTTAGAAAGAGATAGAGGCTTGGTGATCCAAAAAGATTTTTTTTCAACTCTCTACACCACATAAGAACATATCTTAGAGGGATAAGCTTAAAAATAAAAAGGGATGAAAATAAACTTAAACTACACCCCTGTAAGAAGCCACTACCATTGATATCCCTCTAGCCAAGGTGGTTTAGGGTTTAAAGACTGATGGTAAGACTGAGTCTTTCTCCATTAAATAGATGAGCCTAAAGATAAACAAAAAATATGAAGACATTCCATGGAATTCTTAATGGACTCTTCTTCCTCTTGAAGAGTGAGAAAAGAATCATCCATAAAGTGGCCATTTAAAAGGTGTCTATTAGACTAAGGGAGGGAGATGCCTTTCATCAAACCCTTGATAGAGTAATTAGCTAGGAGGTAGATAAAAAATTCTAATTCTAACACATATAAATAAGGAGATAAATGGAATCCTTTTTAGATATAATGATGAAGCTAAAATTGAGAAGATTGGGTGCCATTGATAGTGATACATGCCCCAACATCTTGAAAGAGCATGTTAACAATCTAAACAAAATTAGGGCCAAAACTAAGGGCTTGTAACATGGCCAAAATGAAGGGACACTCAATATGATCATAAGATTTCACAAAATCAATCTTGAAAAATAGATCATTTTTATTTTAAATTTGATCCCATTCCATGCCTTCCCAAATGGCAATGACATTGTCCATAATGAATCTATTCTTAATAGAACTAGTTTGATCACTCCTAACAATTAAAGGGACAATGTGTTTGACCCTAAGGGTTAAATCATTAGAAATGATATTATAAGAGACATTGATGAAATTAATAGGCCTCTAATTGGTGATAATTTTAGGATCAAAAGCCTTGGGAATAATCTTAATGTTACCCTGGTTTATAAGGGATCCTAAAGAGTTGGGTAGAATAGATTAAGAATAAACTTAGTGAAGATCAAGACCAACAATATCCCAAAGGGATTGATATAAATCACACCAAAAATTCTCAATTTCTATAGCTTTATCAATTTCCATCTGATTAACAGCCTCATGGATGTCATTGAGAGATATGGGCCTATCATAGGCCACTCTTTGTGAATTGGAAACTTTGTAGGGCACCACTTAGAGGAATTACTGGAGAGTCACATCCTATTCTAGAGAATAAGCTTGTGCTGAGAAAAAACCATGGTAATGATGAACAAAATATTTTATAATTCAAGTGTAAACATAGGAATCCAATAAGGGAAGATTAGTATCATGTTAGTAGATGAATCAAATCCAAAAAGATATTAATGAACTAACACTTTAAGCCTAAATATTAGGGGGAGATTAATGAAGAAAAACCATTAACAAATCACAACTAAAATGGATGAAAACAAACTTTCTTACCTTCCTTAAATGATCTAAGAGATCTATTCATTGGCTTGCTCAGATTCTGGTCAAGAAGTATATGGAAATGGAGCCTATAAACCAAGATTTTACTTTATCCAGAGCATCTTGTGCAACAACACCTACAACATCTGCTTCTTCATGCTGATATGCTACCAACCAACAATCTTTCTTTACCTGCTCTTTCTTTCCATCAATCAGATGATTCGTGCTATTTAGTTTCTTCATTCGTAGCTTACTTTTTTCTGCCATTGCTATACTCCCACTCAATCAGAAACCCCTGTGAGTACCCTGTAATCAACACACACTAACCAGATCTGAAACAACTTGTTAGCAACCAAAATCTTTGATACCAACTGTTAGGATCCTACTCTCCCCAATAAGAGTATATAGGATTACCTTTGTATTAGCAACTAAACACGAAATTTAACCAGAATGATTAAGTAACTAGAAATATGAAACCACACAGAATATGAGAGATAATACACAATCTTGTATTAATACTCATCCAGAAAGAAAATACAATAAAGAAGATGCCACACTTCTTCCACCTCTATAAGGCTTCCCACACCTCAAGGGCTCCCTGTAATTCTCAATCAAGAGTTCACTCTCCTATAAAAAATGGTCCCAACACACTACTCAAACACAGAGTTGTTGTTCACCTCCACCAGTCAGTAACAATGCTGCCAGTATACCAAGTACACAACCATACTCCAAGTAGATCTTCCCTTCTCTTGCTGCCACCTGCAAATCAACAGACCTTACTTACCATGTAGATATCTTTACACCTTGAAGAACCCTTGTCCTTACCTCACCAAGTCCTCATGATTCTTCAACTAGTACCCCGGTGGATCTCCTAGTAGAACTTGCATAACTTGCAACTCTCCCTGATCATACACACTCAACACCCCTTTAAAACTAGGAGGAGCTACTCTTGCTCTCTCTTCAAGCACAATGGCTTTCTCGCACACTTTTACAATATAGCCCATGATTCTATTATATAGATCTCATGCATACAATAATTAGGCATTCTTAATTACAATAATTAGACTCGCAACTCAAGACTATAATTAGCCTCTTAACATGCAAACAACTAGTTTGTTAACAAACTATTCATCAAATCATAGTTTTAGAACTACACAGGTGACTGATGTTAGTCCTTGTCTACCTGGAGATGACTGACATCAGCCGATCTCTGACTGATGTAGGCAACTTCCTGTCCACTCCTAACCGATGTCGGTTGGCCTGACTGACGTTGGTGTTTGTGACACTTCAGCAACTCCTCCTGTTCGCAACTTGGTGAAGCTTTTAGCTCCACAACCTAACAATCTCCCACTTGGAGATAAACAACTACACTTGTACCTATACCTATACCTTCATCTAATTCATTTTTTGGCTTGTATCCCTCTTCAAGTTTAATCTTGAAGACCAACCACCACACAACCTATGGTGCACCTCTTGTCATCCAAGTAACCTGCCACATCCAAACCTACAACTCCATGTAGTGAAGACCTTGACCCTGCATAACAAGTTAACCTGCTACTAGTCCCTCTTAGATACTTGAGAATCCACTGAATTGCCCTCCAGTGCTCCTTCTAGGAATTGGCTATGAACTCTCTGACAACTCCCACTGCTTGGGAAAACTCAAGCCTACACTTGACCTCATGTGATTTCAAACACTATTCTGAGCTCGGCTTGAATTGTCCAACCCTTGGTGTGCTTACTAGTTCTACATCCTGCGTATTAAACCCTACCAACACCTTCTTCACATCAGCTCCCACTGAAGATGAAATCAACCTGTGATCTTCCATGTCTCTTATGCCAAAGAATTTTGCTACGCCCAAATTCTTCATGACATACCTCTAAACTAACTTTACCTTTAGCTCAAAAACTCCCTACATGTGTAATCCTACAACAAGCAACCACACCACATACAGTAACAAGATAATGTTACAATCATCATCCAACCCGATAAAGATAAATATAATGGTTACACTGACATTGACTGAAGCTGTGCTTTGTCATCCACCTATCAAAACCTGTACCACTGTCCTACAGCTTCCTCAAGACCATATACCCTGGCCTTCCGTCTCATGTATCCATCCACCTCTTCTTTATCTTGCGAATCCATTCATTTGTCAGTGCTTTCATCCCAATTGGCAACTCTACCAAATCTCCTGCTTGGTTCTCTTCTGAAGAATTCATGCCATGCTCCCACTGTTTCCTGGATTCTACCTGTATTGCCTCTTCACGTCTTTCTAGTTCTTGACCATCAGTAAGCAACAAGTAAGAAGGTGAACAATGAATATGAGGTCCACCTACCCTTTTAGTCCTCCATATGGGCATTTGAGACTCCTTGACAGCTTGCTATCTGCCTAACATCTGTTCTAGTGACCGATCTCAACCATCTCCCAATTTGCACCTGACCGATGTTGGTTCCCTGCGATTGACCCTTAGCACCGACATCGGTTCCCCTTGACCGACATCAGTCACCACCTACCCAACACCACTGACTCTACTGATCTACACATGATCGACATCAGTGCCTATCTATTTGATGCTAGTTCCTCTTGACTGATGCCGGCACCTGTGTTCACCTGTGAGTGATGACTTTTTACCTGCGAGCTCCTTTTGGATCAAACCCTTGTCCATATCAACACAGCCCTGCTCAGAATAATTCAGTCCCCTCAGCTAATCTCTATCTGTCATCTCCTCCATGAATACCAAGGCTTTTCAGTTCTTAAGTTTGTCAAAAACATCTGTCTTTCACTTAAGAACATACATTCCCTTCTTACATATGTAACCAAGCCTACAAAGCCACATCTCTACAATAGAAGGTGAATCAGTAATATAAGTAGATAGATAAAGGATACCTACTTTCTTACCACCATCTAATTCAAGTGCATCCGCTATGAGAGTTACTATGCATCTCTCATCACCCAACTTTCCTGAAGAAATTAGACTCATCTCCAAGACTAGGACCTACATGACCTCCTTCAACATCCGTGTGTTACCCGTCTGCAATTTCAGCTTCACTTCCTCTTTGCCAATAATCTGACAAGGCTCACCAACCCCTAAATAAATCTTTCCAAAGTCTTCCTGGACATACCCATGAAAAGATGCTCTATTTCAAGTTGCATGGAAAGAGACAACATAATATATAAACCAAGATTCTACTTTATCCAGAGCATCCTGTGCAACAACACCTGCAACATCTGCTTCTTCATGTTGATTTGCTACCAACCAACAATCTTTCTTTATCTACTCTTTCTTTCCATCAATCAGACCATTCATGCTATTTAGTTTCTCCATTCATAGCTTAATTTCTTCTGCCATTGCTATACTCCCACTCAATCAGAAACCCCTATGAGTACCCTGTAATCAACTCACACTAACTAAATCTGAAACAACTTGTTAGCAACCAAAAGCTCTGATACCAACTGTCAGGATCCTACTCTCCCCAATAAGAGTATATATGATTACCTTTGTATTAGCAACTAAACACGGAATTTAACTAGAATGATTAAGTAACTAGAAATATGAAACAACACAGAATATGAGAGACAATACACAATCTTGTATTAATACTCATCCAGAAAGAAAATACAATAAAGAAGATGCCACACTTCTTCTTCCACCTCTATAAGGTGTCCCACACCTCAAGGGCTCCCAGTAATTCTTAATCAAGAGTTCACTCTCCTACAAAAAATGGTCCCAACACACAACTCAAACACAGAGTTATTTTTCACCTCCACCAGTCAGTAACAATGCTGTCAATACACCAAGTACACAACCGTACTCCAAGTAGATCTTCCCTTCTCTTACTGCCACCTACAAATCAATAGACCTTACTTACCATGTAGATATCTCTACACCCTGAAGAACCCTTGTCCTTACCTCACCAAGTCCTCATGATTCTTCAACCAGTACCCCGGTGGATCTCCTAGTAGAACTTGCACAACCTACAACTCTCCCTGATCATACACACTCAGCACCCCTTTGGAACTAGGAGGAGCTACTCTTGCTCTCTCTTCACGCATAATGGCTTTCTAGCACACTTTTACAATATAGCCCATGAGTCTATTATATAGATCTCATGCATACAATAATTAGACATTCTTAATTACAATAATTAGACTCACAACTCAAGACTATAATTAGCCTCTTAACATGTAAACAACCAGTTCGTTAACAAACTGTTTGTCAACTCGTAGTTTTGGAACCGCACAGGCGACCGAGGTCGGTCCCTGTTTGCCTGGAGATGACTAATGTTGGCCGATCTCTGACCGATGTTAACAGCTTCCTATCCACTCTTGACCAACATCGGTTGGCCTGACCGACGCCAGTGTCTGTGACACTTCAACAACTCCTCCTATTTGCAACTTGGTGAAGGTTTTAGCTCCACAACCTAACAATTAATGAACAAACACTTTAAGCCTAAATATTAGGGGGAGATTAATGAAGAAAAACCATTAACAAATCATAACTAAAATGGATGAAAACAAACTTTCTTACCTTCCTTAAATGATCCAAGAGATCTATTCATTGGCTTGCTCAGATTCTGGTCAACAAGTCTATGGCAATGGAGCCTGGTTATCTCCTTCTCTCCTTAGCATCATTGGCTTTATGGCTTTGGCTTGTGAATATTGAATCAATATTTTGGCATAGTAACACTATATAAAAATATCTTTAAAATCATTTGTGCATGATAACTTTACCTTATGAGAGCTTAAAATTATGAGTGTGAGGTCTTCTATTTATAGATTTTACAAATGGGATAGGATCAACCATGATCATTGATCTCAATATGAAGATGTGTCACCATGAATTAATCCAATTATCTAAATAAAATCCATAAATATCCTCATAATGATTTGGGAATAAGAGGCATTACTGAGGCATGGTAGGGCTTAATCAAAATATTTGTTGCATTTATGGTTTATGGATGCCACCTCAAAAAATGATGTCACACAATAATTAAGATATTAGAAACTAACTTACAATAAAGAAATATTCAATAATTTCAATGGAATTCTTACTTAAGATCATAATTTGGTTTAATTTGCCTATGTAAGATTAAATAATTTTAGTGCAACTCTTTGGAAAGTGGTACAAAAATTAATCAAACTGGTCTAAATGTCATATTATAGGGTCAAAATTTGATTGGAGGGAAATTTGAAGATGATGTTAGTTTCACATGGACCAATATCCCATTTAGGATGTTGTCAACACAAAATAACACATGCACATGTCGTGTGCTTATGAATTATGGGAATTTAGTGATTTAGAGTGTCAAATTATGTTTTTGGAATTTTGGCTCAAAATGAGTTGAGAAGAACTAAAAATCATATAAAATTCATTACCCTATTTAAGGATACTTTAGCCTAAATCGACACTTATATATGATAATTTCGAACCATTTAGCATATTTTAGTGATTTTAGTACAAAATGTAATGTTTGGTAGAAAATGGTCTAAATCTTGGTTGGAGGTCATTGGTGGCCACTTTTAGGTGTCTAAAGTTCACCCCTATTTAGGAAGGCATTGCAAGATATAGGCATATTAATGTCTTCTCAAATAATAAAAAGGTCTTGCATGCCTATGACTTCAATGGTAATGGATGAACTATATGTGCCCCCTCGAGGGAATGGTTGGCAAATAATCCCTTGAAATAAGGAAATGAGGGGACCAAAATGATGAAAAATAATGGGGAGATAACATAATGATGTGGCCAAAGTTGGTAAAAATCATTGAGAATGCAAGTGGGATGGTCTATAATGATTTGACCAAAGGTGGGTATAAGCATTATACCTTGATAGTGGAAAACATGGTATGATAACACAATAATTTTCCCAAAGGCCATTATAATCATTGAGAATACATGTGGGATGCTGTGGAATGATTTTCCCATAGGTGATTATAATAATTTAACCCTGATTATGGCAAATAAGATGGATGGCTGATGATTGAAAATATGATGATGGTAACTTAATACAAAGGATAAAGATAAATTAGGCAACCTGCTAGTAGGTAGATGCTCATCCAAACTAACAAAGGTTTAAAGTATTTTATTGTTTAATTACTTTATGTGGTATATGATTATAATTATATTTGGAATGGTGTTGGTTCCAAGGAGAGACATTGTTGATTTATTTCTATGTAGACTTCTCGAAGCTGATTTTTACAATAACATGTGATGATAGGCATCATGATAGAACACCATGAGGACTTGGAGGAAATTTGCATAAGGACTGAATCCTAATCCAATACTCAATTATAAATAATTCACTAATGATAAAAACCATGATGAAAAGTAAACATTTTAATATATATGGATTCAAGACTAATGCACATAAGGAATCACCTAATAAACACACATAGACTGAATTGAGGCATAGTACTAAAAGTAAACAAACAGGCACACAAACATCAGACAAACAAAAATAAATAAATAAATGAGATGAGAAAATAGGTGACAACTTATCAAACAATTAAGATTGGGAAATAAAATAAAAGGAAGGAGGTGGCCGAACTGTCTCCATTTGTACTAGGCAAGTAGACACTTCCTACATAGTTTTGTGGATGATATATCCAACAAAACTTCATGTCAAATGTATTTCTCCTAGGAAATGGGATAGAAGAAAATGATGATAAAGAAAACATTATTGATGTGATAGAAGAATATAGGAATGATCTTTTAAAATGGCAAGTGTGTGGGATAAAAGGCCAAAAAGGATGGGAAAACTAAATGACAAGTTATTTCTTGTAATTTAGTGAGGATTCCCAGAATATTGAAGGCAAAAAAGTGGTCAACGTTTTTGGTTTTTATAAATGGTTTTACAAATGTTTTGGAATTTTGTATTATCTCAACTCGATTGAGAATGATGAGATACTAAATGGTCCAAGGTCATAAAATGACAAGAGCATGGAAAAATTGAAAGGATGTTTGTAAAATGGTGAGAGTTTTGCTTAGGTTACCAAGATGATCTCAAAAAGCATTGAGTGCTAACATTATAGTTCAAAAATATCCTTGAGTCATATTAGTTCCACCTTATAGTGGATGAATCAGACTAATGTAGCATCCAATTCAAAAAAAAACATGCAAAGCTGGCATAATAGAATAGTAGTCATATGAATGGCAAGTTTGTATGTTAAGGCACAATAAACAATTATTTCCCCTAGTTTACCCATAGGTAGTTATAATTAGTATAAATATCGATGAGATACTAATTTGGCCAAAGGTGGTTATAATCAGGACCACATAATCAAGGCATGGTATAGAATGAAACAAAAAATGAAGGATACAACTACCAAAACTTCTGTCATACTATTTTAAAATATGAAATGTAAAACCAATGGATGAACCAAGGTCAAATAGGCTATGTAGGGAGTGTCAAAACATGTTGGTCAATAGAAAAGGTATGGTAGAATGGAATGGTTGAACGTCAAAGTGATAGAATGGTATAGTAAAAATAAGAAAGCCAATAATAAGGTCAAATAGTCCTCATAGACAATAGACAAAGTCACTCAAGTGAAGTAATGCTTGAGGTGTATAATGTTCATCAGCTCATCAAGTTCATCTCCATCTAGTGTGGTGAGCCTATATGCTCCAGCACCATAGTCTATAATAATGATGAAAATAACTACCCAATTGGGTTTGCACTTGCATTTATGCTTCTTTTTGGTCATGGTATTCTTTTTGTTCTCTTTGAAGACAAGATCACCAAGCTCAAATGCTCTATGTTTCATACATTGATTATATTGGCCACAGAGTCAGTTCTGATATGATTACAAGTAGTTCACTAAGACCAATCATTTCTTATCAAGTAAATCCAACTCTTGCAAGTGAGATACTCAATACTCTTCATCATCTAGGACATGCTTTAGAGAGATGCATAAAGAAGGTAACTTGACCACAATGGGAATAATAAACTCAATACCATAAATAAGTGAGTATGAAGTGGTACTTGTGGGAGTATGGTGATTGGTATGGCATGCCTAGATGGCTCATAATATCTGAAGGATCCAATTGTGGATGGCATCATTGACAATATTTTTAAGGATGATGATAAAGGTTTTGGTTGATGCTTCAACCTAGATGTTATCCTGAGGGTAATATGCCATAGAAAAAGGTTGGGTGATCTTATATTCGGTACATAGTGATGTGACATCTTTGTTCTTGAATGATCTACCATTATCATATATAATGTAAGATGGAATACCATAATGGTAGATGAGATGGTTGAATATGAATTTGGAAATTTATTTTCCAATCATATGAGGGGCATAGACATAACCCACTTAGTGAAATATTCGATGGTGGTAAGGATATGTTTATGGACATCAGATGAGGTGGGGTTTATCTTCCCAATGAGATTGAAGTCTCATGTAGCAAATGGTTATGGTGTCGACATTGGTTTCAGAGTCTTGGTTGGGGCATGAATTAGATTAGCATGTTATTGACATTTATCACCTCCTTTTTAAATATGCATCTACATTTTTATCCATCATTGGCCAATAATAATTAATATACAAGAGAGTTTTGGATAGGATTGTCTTGATGGTGTGGGCTCCACATACCCCTTCATGAACTTCTCATAATGCTAATTTAGATTCTGTCAAAGGTAAATAATGATGTAGAGTTACATCAAAACTATGGTGGTGTAGGGTTGGTCCAAGTAAGGTATAATGGTGGGCATAGTGGATGAAGGCTTTAGAATATTTGTAGGATAAGTCTAGCGGTAAAACATGGTCATGTAAATAGGTATATATATCTATATAGCAAGTATAGTTGGGACCAATAATATCATATATCATTGTGAAAGTTGAAGGTTCATGAGTTGGTGATGTTAGATTTTCAATAAGAAATTGGTAGTATTTTATCATGTCTATATGTCGAATGAGTGACCCAATGATATCCATTACATCTTATATTCTGTTATTGGCCCTTGGTATATGTTCAAACTAGATATCATAAATTTGTTTTTTGAGAGTGTGGACAATGGCCTTGTAAGGAATTAGCTTGTCATCTTTGGTCTAAAAATGGTTTATAACATAATTGATGATTAATTTTGAATCACCATAAATATATAGATGTGATATATTCCATTGTACTACTTTTCAAAGTCCTACAATGAGTGCTTCATATTCAACCATGTTATTAGTACAAGGAAAGCTAATTTAAATTGGCTTAGGGATTAAATACCCCTATGGTGTGATAAATAAAAGGCCTACCCCTGATCCATGTGTTGTGAATGAACCATCAAAATATAGCTTTTAGTGTTTCTCCTTAAGAGGTGTTTCAATAATGGTTGTAATGGATTCATCAAGAAATTGGAATGTTAATGGCTATGTATCTGAAAGTGGTGTTTTAGCAAGTTGATCTACAAGAATTTGCCCCTTTATAGATTTATGATTCATATATTCTATCTCAAACTCACTGAGAAGCATGACCCATTTGGCCATACATCCTTGTAAATCTATTTTAGATAGTAGATACTTGAGGGGATATACTTTTGAAATGACCATGGTCTTATTCTTCAACATGTAATGATGTAATTTTTGAGCTATGAAGACCATAGCTAAATAGGATTTTTTAATGAGCATATAATTGTGTTCATACATGACCAGTGTATGAATTATATAGTACACAACATGTTCCTTTCCATTTTCATTATGTTGAGTTAGAAGTGCCCCTAGGGCATTGTCTATCGCTGATAGATATAGAAGGAATAATTTTCCTAGTGTTAGAGGCAATAAAACTAGTGGATTTGCAAGATAGTCTTTTAGTTGTTGAAAAGATTTCTAAAAATAAATATCCCAAAGAAATGTGACACCTTTATTCAAAAGACATGTAAAAGGATGGCACTTATCAACCAATTGAGATATGAAGCATCTAATAGATTGAATCTTGCCTTGCAACCTATAGAGCTATTTCAAATTGGTCGGTGGTGGCATCTCAGTTATTGCTCATACTTTGGTTGAATCAAATTAAATGCCTTGGTGAGACACAATGAAGCCAAAAAATTTACTTGAAGTAACTCCAAAAACACATTTATTAAGGTTGAGTCTGACTTTATATTCACGTAGTTACTCAAATATCCTCCTCAATGCTATTGGATGATCATCCCTACTCTTTGATTTGCCTAATATGTCACCAATGCAATATTTAATAATGTCCTACATTATATCATGAAATAGGGCTGTTATGGCTCTTTGATTGTTGACCCTTACATTAGTGAGACCAAATGGCATGACCTCATAATAGAATGTTCCCCATGGAGTGGTGAACATTGTTTTGTGCTAGTCTTCTCGTATAAATTTGATTTGATTGTAGCCAAAGAATATATCCATTAGTGAAAGAATATCATAACCTATTATGAATTAAAATATCATGTCAATGTTTGGTAATTAAAATTCATCCTTTGGGAAAGCTTTGTTAATGTTCTTCAAATCAATATAGATTTTGATTCCTTATGGCTTTTTACTGACTAATACTACATTGGAAATCTATTCAGAATAGTTGATTGGCCTAATACATATCACTTCTAAAAGCTTATCCAAATATTTATTTAACAATACAATAATAAAAAGATACATTTTGTGTAATTTTTGATTCACTAGTTTAAAATCAGGATGTACCACAAGGTGATGAATAACCAACGTTGGGTCCAATCTAGTCATGTTAGAATATGCCCATGAAAATATATCTATAATTTACCTTAAATGGGATGTAATGACTTCACACTCTTCCTCAATAAGGGACATGCTTAATTTGATCCATTTTAGGTCATTTGGAGACCTTATATTTACCTCTAAAATATCTTCCATTAGAAGGGTCAAACCATCTTCAAGAATAGTGGGAAAAGGTTTTAACTATTTGGCTATGTTAGAGTCCTCTATTAGGATTAGTTCTTCAAGTTTGACTAAACATGATGAATTAGAATCCCCTATTGGGAGGTATGGCCACTAAACAAATGATGTTGATAACTCCTTAATGACAAGGTTAAAAGCTTGTTGTTCTTCAATATTGAATTCAGACTCATGGGCAAGTTCATCATTATTGATATCTTGTATGATGAGATCAAAATCTTGTTCTTCTTTAAGACTACACTAGAACTTGTAGACAAGTTCATCGTTAGTGGTCTCCTGGTCTATACTTGAGGGAGGTTAAACAACCCCATCTAGTGGCACCTAAAGTAGGTTTTTACCACTATACTAGCCTTTATTTTTACTCTTTTCCTAGTCTAAAAGTGCTTCAAAAAGGTTTTCACTGTGGGACCTCAATGATTTTTATTTGATTTTGGATTATGGTGTTCACTCACTCTCTAAAATAAGATTTAGGATATAACTTGATTGAGAACCATTTTTTATGGTCTCCTAATAGAACATTGTCCCTAAGGCCTAGAAAATCATAAAAGGCCTCATCATTCTAAAACTCATCAACCAACATGTTAAATTCTTGTTGGTCCCAATTTATCAGTTAGGGATAATATAATGGTAATGGATTATGATGAATGACTGGTTAAAGGATATAAATGACATTATTGTCAAACAAATTAGTATGGTCTAGGTCATCAAATAGGCTATGACCAGACTCTGCTTCGTTGCTGACATCATCATCACTAGTATTTGGTGATGGAAGTTCAATAAGATACGTGGGGTTACCCTTAAGTGGTTTAAATCCAAGTTCATAGGTTCCTTTATACTTAGTCATAAAAATTAGCTCAAGTGTGATTGATCCCAAGGCCTCCTCTTTCATAGTCTTAGTTTTCCATAATCTGAATAGGAATGGGATATTTGGAATTATTATAACAATATACCAATTTGTCATTGTATAACCATGATTCATCTCCTTTGAGAGGGTCCTTTTCTTTGGTAGAGGCCAGTATGAAAGTGATAGGTGTTGGACTATGTATTTGGCATTTTCCCTTTCTTTGCCATTTCATGAGTGGTTTGGCTTTTGGGCTTTCAAGAGACTTAGGGTTCTATAGAAGTTTTGAAATGTGAAAGGTGTCAAGGGTTAAGTATTCTCCCAGGCCAATATCTGAAATGGTGTAATGATTGGACATTTCAGGAGGTGACATGTGGGAAAGGGAATCAAGGGTATTAGGGTCAATGTAGTTGACCTCTAGTAAATCAAACATTATTTCTTTCCCTTTTTCCTACTTGGTAACTGAAGTCATGCTAAAATGGTGGTAGTTATAGCTTTTAAACTTAGGCTCTAAATATTTACAATGCTCGTATAAATGTAAATCTCTTAGAATAGTTACCTCCATTCCTGAATGGGGGAACTTGATACAATGGTATAATGTCGATGGGATTGTACAGATCTTATGTATCGAGGGTCTTCCTAAAATCATGTTATATGAAAATTTGAGATCTAACACATGGTAAAGTGTATCATGGGTCAAGGGCCCAATGATAATTGATAAGCTAATGGTGCCTTGTGATTCTCATTATTCATTGTCTTAGGATTTGATTGTGATTATTTTGGCTTGAAGATCTATCATTATATACTCGAGAAACTTGATGAGATTTAGAGACACAATATTCAAGCCTAATCCAATGTCTATAAGGACATGTTTCACCTTATGCCTCATTATGTAGACCTTAATGTACAATGGGTTATTATAAAGTGGGCCAAGGGATGACATATCACTTTGTTTAAAGGTTATTTATTGGCTTGGAGTGAGGTGTACAACCAAAGCTTGAAATTTATTAGGAGATATGTCATTTGGGACTTTATATTGGCTAATGAATTTAGTCAAGATGTTTTTGTGGATAGTAAACATGTGCAACAAGTCTAAAATGGAGATTTTTGCTACCATCTTTTAGAATTGTTCCACAATGTCAAACATCTTTCTTGGGATAGTAAAAGATGGATTTTTATGAGGTAGAACAATTTGTTGGATGATGGGAAAAGTGGAAGATGGTTGTGGCCCTGATATAGTAATATTTAACTACCGAGTTGTGATTGCACAATCAGGATTAGGCATAGGATCAATATTTCTAAAAAATGATGGTGGAGGGGGACTAGATAGGACAAGTCTTGGTTGCTAGTACATTTATTAGTGGTCATGGGATAATGACAAATTATTAGTATAAGGTCCAAACACAGGAATCCCTACTTATTGTTTTGCTTGTGTGTAGTCTCAGGTTAAGGAAGTATTACCAACATAGGTTGTTTGGGTGGGAATGATTAACAATGGTCTTGTCTAATTGGTACTTGGTCTAGGATTAATAGAAATGGTGTTAATGCCACCTCCTAAAATATGGCCTATAACTACATTGTAGTCATTTGTAATTTGCATGGTAAGTCTATTGGTTGTTTGTACTATTTTGACCTTGGTTTTGTCCATTGTTTTGACTTTGTTGGTTTTGTTATTGGCTATATTGTTGGTTTGGCCTTAGTTGTTGATTTTGTTATTATTGATTTTGCACTAGCCATTGTTGTTATTGTTAGTTGTTATGTTGAGGAAATGGATTTTGATAAGTGTCAAGGTTATGATTAGATGTGGAATCTCCATGATCTAATGATATATCTCCATTTCTTATCATATTATTGATCACATGTTTGATTTACACGCATCACTTTAAATTATGGTTATTAACCTGATGATATTCATAGAATTCATTTAGCTTGTATCAGTCTAGAATGTTACCACCCTTAGGAATTAACCCTTTTAGAATAGGACATTTAATAAAATTAGCTATGTCAAGTTTTTAAAAACACAGTCTCAATAAGATCTCCAAGGTTGATAAAAACACATAGAGTTGGAACATTTCTTCTTGGAGGGATATTTTGCAAAGGAATTTATTGCATTTGTTGTGTTGGTTAGGTTGGCCTATTTTATTGTGTTTGTTGAAGAGGTTGTTGGTTAGGAGGTATGTGATGTGGTATTGGTTATGAAAATGGTGTTTATACCAATTAAACATGTTGAGACTCTATTGCTCCACTACCAAAAACATTCTTGTTGTGATTGAATTGCTTGGGTCTATTAGAATTATTGGCTTGGGTTTTTTCTAATGCTTGTTCTTGGATTGGATTTTGATTCTAGCTATTATTCTGATTTTAGTTTTGGATTTGATTTGATGAGGTTAATTTAATGATCCATTTGTTAATGAGGAATCTTTCAATAACCAAACCTTTATCAATGATCTCTTTGAATGTGTGCACACATTGCAATTCTAAATTATAAGATATCTCATTGTGTAGGTTTTTAATAAACACAACAACTAGTTATTTATGTGGTAGACTGTGGGTGAATTTGCTTGCAAGGGATCTCCATGACTATAAATAACTTATGAATATTACACCAAATTTATATTTGGCCTATGTTAAGTCTACCAATGAAATCTCGTGCTTGAGACTGTAAGAGAAGTGTTGTATGAACTTGTTCGAAAGATTATCAAAATTAGATACTAAATTCTTGAGAAAATTTAGGAACCATTCCAATGCTTGCCTTGTTAAGCTTCATGGAAATAACAATAGAAGATAGATGTCATTATAGGCCACTAGTTGGCATGCAACAAAGAATTTCATCAAATGGACTTTGGAGTCACCTTTCTCCTTGTATTTTTCAAACTTTGGTGGCTCGTACCCTAGAGGAAATGGTATTTGTAAGTAATCCTTATTAAAAGGGCAAGAACACACATCATCTAACATAAAATTTTTGGTCTATTTTCCTACTTGAATGAGGATAATTACATCCTTCATTATTTATAGATCTTATGCAAGGATACTAGTGGGATCATTATCTTGTTGAGGTGGAGGTTGTGTGATCATAAGTGGATTACTTTGACTAAGGTATTGTGGAGATATTTGTTGGGAAATGTTGGATTGGATAGGAAACGGACCAGGAATATGAATTTGTGGATTAGGGTGTAATTATTGAAATTGCACTTATGGCTATGTGATATTCTAGTTTGGGTTGGGTGTGTAGGTATGATGTTGGGAATAATATGCTTGGGATGAAGGTATATGGCCGTATTGTATCAAATGAGGTTGAATAGGGACCTACTACTGACTAGTCACACCTTGTTGATTGAGAGGGACTTGTGAACTAAGACCCTATCGATAAACTTATGGCACATTATATATGAAAGGCATTTATAGACTAATAGGTACTTGAGGAACATTAGAACTTCTTTGTTGTATGGATCCATATTGGGAAGTGGACATGTGTTAAATATCTATCATCTATCACTAAATAACACTTGTACATTATTGGTTAAACATTATTTAGTTTTAGATTAGCATGTTAGTCTATGACTGAAGAGGTATGTTCACTGCTACCTAGTGAGGTGGAACATTAATTGCCCCTTATTGAGGTGGAAATATGTTTTGCATAAGCTACATGGGTATACTTGATGGTGCCTATTCTTATGGAATGTTACTCATCACTTATTCAGGTGGAGTAAGATTCATTACATTCTATTATGGCATGGCACTGGTTATTGGCTAACTACTTAATCCTTGTTGTTTGATGTTTAGCGAAGTATCTGATTAAGGATTAGAGGTAGTTGGTTGAGGTTGGGATGTAGAAACTCATACTTCCTAAGTTTGAAAACCACTAGTGGTGTTTAAAGGCACATTTTATAGTTGAATATTTGTTTGTGTGTGAACACCACTTTGGTTTAAATTAGACATTTCTTGCACGTTATCCACTATGTTATGCTCACTATTCTACATTGATGCAGAAGACACTTCCTCAATGGTTGGGATATTGAACATGTTTTATCCTAAAGTGTTTTTCATAATTGGGTCAAAAACTTGATTCTCTTGACCCGTCAATCTGAGTAAGGCCCCTATTTAAGGGAGTGATTCAATAAGAGGTGCATTTAACAAGGTCATATGATTAAAGTTATGTGCTAGGTTTTGATATGTCTGATACACTATCTACATTTAGATGAAATGGTCCTCTATGAGGCCTCTTTGTGTGATAAGTATATGAAAATATTGATATGGAATTGACACAATGGCATTAGGATTACCAGAAGAATCCTATTAATTATAAGACGCATTATAAGGCCCTCTTACTAGATTTGGTAAATTATCATGGGAAAGTCTACCAAAAAAATAGACCCTATCTCTATGGCTCTGTTAGGATCATGTGCTAGTGGAATTGTAATGTAATAAGTTTCTTTATTTAATCAAAGATACACTAGCCAAATGTTGGGCTATCTACTCTTGGTCTTGATCTATGTATAGAGGCGTGCTAACCAAATCATTGGCCAAAGGATCTTGACTCTATTCCCCTATTTGAGTGTTGAAAGGTGGATAAGTATTCATCTCCCAAATAACATTGTCTCAATAAGGGTCTTAAACAAAGTCCTCTTGTGTGACAATATTACCACAACCTAGATTTTACATGGATCCACTATGTGTATAGTGAGACATGGTCAAATAAAATGACAAATATTTCATGATAAGATGGGTTAGAGTTCTACAAACTTTGAAAATCTATGTCTAAAAAGATAAAAGCTTTAAATAGGTATAACTTGGTCAAAGGTAGAGATGTATCTCCAAAAGGTCTATTCTAATATTTGGTAAAAATAGTATAACATAAAATGTCTAATGTTAAATGCTTCACACAAACAATGTCAATTAGATGAACTAAAAACAAAATTTCAAACTCTAGGTCCAAAGATGTTCCAAATAGGTTTCTAGGAAAGGGAAATGTTGCTAGGTCTTTTGTCCAAATGTGAAGTCAAAATATAGGCTAAAATAGGTTGTGATAGGACTTTTAGCCAAACATGACATCAAAATATAGGCTTGAAACAAAGGATGATGTTTTTTAATCTAAAAAACTTGGAATATTTTAGCATAATTAAGGCATTTGATTCTAGACATAAACATGATCAAATTGGTATAAAACACTAAAAAAAAGGCATTTGAAGATGTATCAATTTTATAAAATGAAGTCACAAACAATATAGTTTTTTAATTTTATGTCAAAAATTAACCTAAGTTACACAACCCAAAATAGAAAGATCTATGTATCAGCCCCTGCATGTCCAGGCCTAAACAAAACTCAATCAATGTTTGGACTCAAACTTGGAAAATCTAATTAAAGAATCAACTTAAGAAAACTTAGGCTTTAATGAACAACAATCTAGGTAAATTTGAATGGTATAATAATGATAAAATAAAGATCCAAAAAGGCACATGTGATTTGTTTAAATAATGATGATTGGGATATGATACAATACAAGTCTTTTGAAATAATTTGGGTAGTGTAATGGCATTATCACTCCCAAAAGATGTAAACAATGCCTTTTTTTAAATACTTATAAATCATAAAACTTTAATTGTTTGGGCAAGATAACGTTACCCATTTCAATAAAGTGACACACATAATGTTTTCAAAACAAAACATTTTTTTAAGTTAAATCAAGGTGTCAAATGGGTACCATAATGCCCCCTCAAACAATGGAGTAATGTGGACAAACAAACTCGTTCAAGACATGGTTTAAAAAATAAAGTTTTAGATCCAACACACCAAGCAAAAAATAACAAATTACAACTAAGTATATCATCCTACATCTTATCAAGGTGTGGCAAAGTGGGGTTAACTAAAACCTACAAATTTTGACCATCTAGATTGATCCCATGTGTACCAAATTTCATGTTAGAACAAACCAGAAGAAAAAATCAATTGGATCTATGTAAAATGGCTTATTATGACAAGGTTTTATCCTTTTCACAACAACTACATCTGTCACTTACTCAGTATAGTGCAATGTCCAAAATGATCATACGTTTTGGGCTTAATTTATCACAAATGGAGATGGTTTAACCTCTCAAACCATCATCATAGTGGGGTGATCCTAATTTGTATACCCTCTATGAAGAGGGGTTGAAGATGGTGAAGCCTTGGGTCAAAGCTTCCCTATAGAATCTATAGGAGGTAATGAAGTCCCCTTCATAAGTCAAAATTCATGAAATAAAATCTAAGTAAAAAGGCTTTATAGGTTATTTTTAGATCACCCAAAGCATGCAGGTTTTGTGGATATCCTAGACAACTTATTTTTTATGTCTTTGTACTAAGGTATAATTTTCAATGAAAATGGAACTTTTGATCTCACAAATTCCCTATAGGGGATGGGGGGAGAGCATACATGCATAAATTCCTTTTTGTTCAAACAATTTTAACCAAGTAATGATAGATGACTTATACAAACCAAAAATTTGAAGTGAGTTTGGTTTTAAGATCTAAATTGAAGTGTTTGGTGGTGTTCTTTGTCCCCTTTACCTTAAGTTACAAAACATTTTGGAAAATAATCACAAAATATTAAACATAAACATGCAATTTTTTCTTTTAAATCACCAAAAAAAAATTATTAGTTATTCTTAAGCACCAAAAGGAAATGTTCAAGACTTAGGATTAATTTTAAATACTAAAAATGAAATGTTTCTAGGACTTAACCAATCCTCTATTCTTTTTAAGCATTAATATCCAATGTGTGAGATTTGACATGTTCATTTTAGGACCCAAATTGAAATGTTTGATTTGACTAAGTTCCTTTTAAAGCCCAAAATGAAGTGTTTGATTAGTTAAAACAAGTATATTTGTCTTCAAATAAATCCTTTAACCTAAAAATGTTAGATAATAACCCCTTGATTTTAAGCATTTTATTTATTGAGGAAATGATGTTTGAATTTTAGCTCTTAGGTTTGGATTTAATTTCACACAGTGACCATTGGTGGTCATAGATAACTATTGATGGTTTCAAGGCAACCATTACTGATCGATTAATAGATAACCATCAGCGATCAAGTAGAATCACTAATGATCGATAAAGATCATTAGTGATGACTTGTGAACCCAAAGGTAAAAATGTTATAATTGAAAATGTTTGTTAGATAAAATCTCTAGAAGTTAAGCTTCCGGATCAAAACTATGTTCAGACTAGAGATTTACAAACCCCAAATTATTAGAAACAAAATTGAATAATAGCTCAAAATATAAATTTTTAATGTATTTTACCCTATAACCCAACTGACCACAGTTAAAACTAATTGATGATGGCCACTAAGAACCATTGATAGTCACTATGTAACTTGTGTGTGCACAAAAAACATTAAAAACATGGGAAAATGCGCTAAAAAATGATTTTAAATAAAATTTTAATGACGAAAATGGAAACTTAAAATTCACAAATGGCACATATGATAGGCTAGGGTCCAATGATTATAACCACCTATGGGAAAATCATTTCACACCATCCCATCGAGTGTTCTATTTTATAAACATAGGAATCCAATAAGGGGAGATTAGTATTGTGTTAGTAGATGAAATCAAATCTAAAAAAACACTAATGAACTAACACATTAAGCCTAGATCTTAGGGGGTTCTTATTGAATAAAAAACATTGAAAACTCACAACTAAAATGCAAAAAAAAAAAACTTTCTTGCCTTCCTTGAATGCTCCAAGAGATCTCTTCATTGACTTGCTCAGATTGTGCTTAAGAAGTCTATGGCAATGGAGTTTGGCAATCTCATTCTCTCCTTGGCATGATTGGATTTATAGATTTAGCTTGTGTATCTTGAATCAATATTTTGGAATAGTAACACTATATAAAAATATCTTTGAAATCATTTGTGCATGATAACTTTGGCTTATGAGAGCTTAAAATTATAAGTGTGAGGCCTTCTATTTATAGATTTTCCAAATGGGATAGGATTAACCATGACCATCCATATCGAGATGAAGATGTGGCCATGAATTAATCTAATTATGTAAATAAAATCCATAAATATCCTCATCATGATTTGGGAATAAGGGGTATTAATGAGGCATGGGAGGGCTTAGTCAGATATTTGTTGCATTTATGGCCTATGGATGCCACCTCAAAAAATGATGTCATACAATGATGAAAATCTTACAAACTAATTTTTAATAAAGAAACATTTAATAAGTTCCATGGAATTCTTACTTAAGCTCATAATTTAGTTTAACTTAACTAAGTAAGATTAAATAATTTTAGTTCAATTCTTTGGAAATTGGTGCACAAATTAATCAAATTGGTCTAAATGTCATATTATTGGATCAAAATTTATCTAGAGTGGAATTAGAAGAAAATGCTACTTGCATACATACCAATATCCCATTTAGGATTTTGTCAACATAAAATTACACATGCACATGTTATGTGCTTCTAAATTAGGGGAATTTAGTGGTTTAGAGTGTCAAATTGCATTTTTGGTATTTTGGCTCAAAATGATTTAGGAAGACTAACAATCACATAAGATGAATTGCCCTGTTTAAGGATAATTTAGCTTAAATTGACACTTATATATAACAAGTTCAAACCATTTATCACATTTTAGTGATTATATCAAAAATTATGATGTTTGGTACAAATTGGCTTGAAGTTTGGTCAAACGACATTGGTGGCCACTTTTAGGTGTCTACATCAATAAGTTTAGTAAGTCAATTATTTACTCCCTTGATAAATTTTATTCTATCAGTAGCTCTCCTAGAGTGGACAAAGGCAAAAAATTCCTTAGAGAAATTGTCTCCAATTTTCAACCAGTGCATATGAGCTTGTAGTTAATCTCCTCTGGCCTTGTGAGCCTCCTTAATTTGGAGCTTATGTCTCCAATGTGCCACTTGAGTTCGGAGGTGAAAATTGAAAGGCATCTACTCCAGTTCCTATGGAACCCAAATATACTCATGGTTTGTATCATTGTGCAAACACCATCTAAAAGAGGCCACTTGTTTTCCATAGATCTAAATAAAGGTAGAAGTACAAGCTAAAGAATTTGATCAATATTTAATCTAGATTATATCTCCCTCTAGATGAAGAACTAGGTTCCATATTCTGACAATGTGCCCCACTATTATTTCATGCTTAAGGTGAGAAGTATTTAGATACAATTTAATGGGGGTAGGTTTAACTTGAGTTGTGGTCCACTCAATATCAAAGCATATAGGGTGATGATATAATAAAAAAGTATTAGGGATGACCGATATTGGCTTGTCATGGATTGGGGTGAAAAAGAAAAAATCTTTCTCAGCCAACAAAGCTCAATCAAGACATTGAAGTAACCTATATTCTCCTTGTTAAGAGTTGGACCAGGTGAACTAAGGGGAGTTTGATTTTTTTCTCTGATGATGATTATGATCAAACACCATGAGTTTATTGTACATATAAAACCAAGATTTAGATGCACTAGTGTATTACCACATTGGAAGGTATCCTTATTTATCCTTAACTAATTCCACCATGTTTAAATCACCATAGAGGATATAATGTGCATCAAGAAGTGTGTCGAATAGCCACCTCCATAGAGCAACCCATTCCACAACATCATTAGAGGCATACAAGTTAACCAACCCAATGATGTATTTATCAAATTTAAAATGGGTCCACACCACTTAGTGGGTAGGTTTGAGCCCCTAGAAATAATATTTTGAGATGGCTCTAGAGCCAAAGAGTGATGGCCCCACCACATTTTGTTTCATGCCCAATTTCCTAACATATGGCTCTAGGCCAAATTATTCATATTGCATTCTATAGTTAGAATCCAAAAAACTTGCTTCTCACAAACAAATAATTTTTGTGCTGCTAAAGAGCTAACAACTATTATTGACTACATACTTACGTGATGGATCAGTAAGACCTTAAACATTCTAAGAGTAAACAATCATTGGCCATTATCAAGGTACATGTAATTCTCCTCTATGAGATCTTTTAGTGCAGTAAACTGATTAACCATGAGTTTATTTGGCATGAAATCATTGATTCTAAATGGTTATCACTTATGTGCCATATATTCCTCCTACTTGAGATATGGATAATGGTTTTGAGAGAACTAAAACACTGATTTATGGTCCAAGGTGACCAAGCTCTTTTCTTCCTCTAGAACACAAACCATAGGAGAGGGCTGTGATGGTGGTAGCTCAACTAGAGAGGCCACTACTTTTGGAGTACTCACATGTGGAGAAGAATATATATTAGGAAATATCATATTAGTAAAAATAGTTTTGGTAGTAGAATTCAAGGCATGGTTGTTCCCAATAGGTTTGTAAGAAGAATCTTATGGCTTGCCACCACCTTTAGAAGAGTTGTTTTTTAGTTGGCGATTGTAGTCCAACTATCATTGTTGAAATTTTATGGTTTGTCTTTATAGACACCCTTTTTTTGAGGCGTAGGGGGTTTATGAACCATCAGAGGACATTATCAGATCATATGTTTTAAGGATTGGCACCAAAAATAAGTATTTGGGAGATTGATATACAAAAAATGATAAGAAAAATGGTTAGTGCCAATTTGTATATCAATAGAGTCTTTTAAATCTCAAGATAAATACACTACAACACAAACCCTATTTTAAGGATGAGCCATAAAGAACTTGGTATGTTCATGGTATATGAAGTACCCTATGGGTTTTATGAGATGGTTAATAAATCCCCATAAGTGGAGAGGCAAGCCAAGAAATTCAACCCAAATGGAGGTTTTCATCTTTGCTTACTTTGAGACTTGAAAATATTGAGTTTAGTGAGAAAAGACAACCAGAGTGTTAAAAATAAACTAAGGCCCATGGTTAACAATGAATTTAAAATGTTCTAGGTTTGAAAAGTGAAACAAAAAATAGTCATGGTAAGGTTTTATACTCCTTCTAGTTTCACACCATGGCCTTGCCAATGGTTGTGAACCCATTACTTCAGAAGACTCTCAGGGGGAACTTGACCAAAAAAGTAAGCATATTAGATTAAAATTTTCAAAGAAATGACAAGCTTTATCAAATTTAGGAATATCCAAAACAACATTAGGTAATGGAGAGTCATAATCATCAACATTGCCTCATGGAATAATTTTAGGACAAATTTCCTCACTTGCTTTAGGGCCATGGTTGCACTTGCTCATGCTAAATTTATTTCCATCCATGAATGTAGAGAGGGAGGCAACAAACATTCAAAATAAGGTACCCCCTATTGCATAGAGGGAAAATTACTAATCAAAATCAATAATAAATGAAAAAAAATAATATCCTATATGTAGAGAGGATTAAAAATCAAGTTAGTCAAGCATTAGTCCATAAATAATTAAACATGCATAGATAAGTAACTAACCAAGTCTATCTATTCCTATGGGAATTACAAAGGATAGTAAGAAAAAAATGAAAGAAAACAACACCATATTACCTTCCCAAATAGATTCATCATACTCATGTGGCTCAAAAATATGTTATCCCTTGATTAAGCATCCTTGTATTTGTAAAAAATGGTGGTAAGCTCCTCCAATGACTCAATAACACTCCATTAAACCTAGGCTCTTGATTCTAAATCACTAAACTAGCTTATGAATGAAGCTTGCAAGCAAAATCTATGATCAAATACAAAGCCTTGTGGAAATAATTTAGAATTATAACTTTGAAATATTCAAGCTTTAAAGATATTTGAGCATAATAACCTTGCACAAAAAATAGCTTTTTTAATTCATATCCATGGCCTTTCTATTTTTAGATTTTTGAGATTGGTCAGGGTCAACCATGACCATCCATCTCAAGATTGAGATGTGTGGTCATAGATAATCCTAATATTTTGAGTTAAATCCATAATTATCTTCATCATGACCTTGGAAGAAGGAGCATTGAAGAGGCATGGGAGGCATTAACTAGGCATGGGTGACCCATAACCCTAATATTTGTGGTATTTATGGCCTAGGTATGTCTTTCCAAGAAATGATGTCACCTGATGATGCAGTTAATAGGAATAAATTTTAAAAAATAAATATTCAACAACTCTCATGGAAAATCCACTTAATCTCTTAATTTGGATTAATTATCCTTAAATAAGGTTAATGAAAATTTGTGCAATTATTTGAAAATTGGCTCTTAATTAATCAAAATGGTCAGAAAGTCATATTACTAGGTCATAATTTGACTTGAGAAGAATTAGAAGGTGAAATTAGATGAATTGGAACCATATTATAATTTATGATGTTGACAACACCAAATAAAAAAGGTATATGATGTGTACCAATGAATTAGAGGAAAAGAGTGATCCAAAGCACTAAATGGCAAAATTGTCATTTTGATTCGAAATGATCTGATCAAAGTTACTTGGTCCATAAAATGTATTGCCCTATTTAGGGATACTTTGACCTAAATTATCAATTTTAAATGACAATTTCAAACCATTTAGTGTGTTTTATGGATTTTGACCTAAAATACACATTTGAGTGTAATTTGAGTAAGATTGATAATTTCAACACAAATGGTGTTAAGAATTGGATGTCTACATTTTGCCCTTATTTGAGAAGGTGTAGTGAGACATTTAGGTGAAGCAACATATTTTAAAAGAAAAGAGTTGTCAAGAATAAATTGTAATAGACCCATGATTCCCCCTCAAGAGGACATACAAGGATGAAAGAGAATGATGGACTCTCAAAAAGAGAGAGAAAGTGAGAGATTAACCTATGGAATAGATCACATCCAAATGAGCTAATGCTTGTACACGTGATTACCATCAATGATCAAAATATAATGAGAGGTATAATATGCCCTAGAGATAGGGTGAATGGGAAAGATATAATCCATAAATGTAAGGGACACACTATAAATGTACCCAATTTAAGAGTACAAGTTACACACTTATGGCATTGATCAATCCTGAAACAATTTACATACTAAAATATTGCCATCACGGGATTTAATGTGGAGAGCTTGGAATTAGAGGAAAAGGGATAACATTATGCTTCAATAAGGGAAGCACCACTATGATGGGGTCTCTAAAGACAATTTAATAAAAATTACTCCAGTAGAGTAGATTTGATCGTGATAAAATAGTTGTGCTCTAGTAGGGTGAATCTTGATCATTGATAAAGAATAAAGAATGATTTTGCCCCTATAAAGATGATTTGATTCAGATGTGGTTTATAGGTTGGGCCTAAGAATGGTCAATTATAAATCAAAATAGCTCAAGGATATAACCCAAAAGATAGGTTAAAGCAAGTGGGTACAAATGTACATGCAATGGGGTAATGGCTTAGAAAGCCATATAAAGCCAAGCATATGAGAATTCACAAAGTGATGAGAGAGAAGAAAATAAGAATGAAGATAGCTAAGCTGATATCAATAGAAATTGAGTGCTACCTACATAGATCCATGGACTCTTGTTCCAACATAAACTTCTGGCTAATGTAGTTCACTGAAGTTTGGGAGAGAATGGAATGAAGAATGATGAAAAATGACCAAGAATTGATTAGAATTATAATGTATGCAAAGAGATGCACATATAAGCATAGACAAAGAATCCTAAAATTCATGTTACCTAGAAGCCTAACTCTATATCATGATCCTAGGTTTTGTAAAGTGTTCTTGAGAATTGTTCATCAGAGCTGATGTTGACGTTAATATGTTGAGACCTGAGCACAAAGTTCTTGCTATAGAAAATGAAATTAGGCATCATACGTATGAATAAATTATAATGACATAAGATTCTAATTACATTGAGCTATTTCAAATGTGAATACTTATAACTAAGGATAATGGTAAAACAATGACCAAAACCAGAGTTACAATGATTTACATTTAAACAAAAAAGCAAAAGACAAAGAAAAATATAAACATAAATGAACCTAACTTGAAATCAAGATATGATCTATCAAGACTTAAGTATGATAAAAAATGTTAAAAAAAAATGCAAGAACATCGTAATGACATGAGACCAAGATATGAATAATCAAGATCCATGTGGACCATCAAGACATTATTGAACATAAAAGAAAAAAGTAAAATCAAATAGAAAAACAAGATGCTAACAACAATAAAATAAACAAAATGGTCTAAGAACAACATAATAACATAGGATCAAGATATAAACAATTGAGATCCATGTGAATCATCAAGATATTCTGAAACACAAAAGAGATAAACAAAAAAACAAACATAAAAACAATCAAGGAAACCCAAGACCAATAATGGAGAGAAGAAGTAATAAAAAGAGAAAAGGAGAAGAAATAAAAGGAGAGGTGTAAAATCAAAACAAAACACCAAGAAATCTTAAATAAACACACAAACAAACAAACCAAGTTAATACAATTTTAAAGACAAATTTTGATGTATGTGCGGTAGAGGTATTACTTTCTACCACATCATAACAAAGAACAATGACACAACAATTGTTCCCTAATTAAAGAGGAACAATGATAGAAGAAATAGGGGAAGAGAAGAAAAATAAGGGGTTGGTTGAGCTGACTCTAGATGTATAAGACAAGTGGGCACTGTCTACATAGTTCCATGGATGCATGTTCCAACATGAACCTCAGGCCAAATGTAGTTTTGTCAAGAAATAGGATAGAAGAAAAATGATGATCAGACCATCATGATTAATGTTATAGAAGAAATGGAAGATATGAAAAAAAATGAGATAGGTATATAAAACAAGAAGTTGATGAGATGAGAAACAATGATTTGGAAAAATGGAAGTGCATGGGACAAGATGAAATGAACTGGTGTTTATATGCTTGTAAAATAGCAAGAGCATTCAAACTTAATAGTTTCTCACAAAATAGTGAGAGCGTGGCATTGTGGAATGGGAATGTACAAATGTATAGGAGAATGAGACAATGTTTTTGTTCTTTTGTGGATCACGTTCAAATTGTTTTGGTATTTTCAAAGTATTTCTAATGTTTTTGGTGTTTTTAAGATAAAATATACACAAGGTGGGACCATCTAGGCAAGGAGATACACATATTGAGAGTAGAGGTTCCAATAAGATAGCTAAGCTAGCTACAATGGCCTATGCTCACAAATAAGTGAGAATAAGGTTCTTGATAAAATAAGAAAGAGAAGCAAATAATTTGTATTGAGAAGATGTGGCTATTTACTTGTCTAAAACTATATAAGACTATCCTAGTTGAACTGCTTTGTAAAACTGTTGCTAAAGATGTTCATAATGTTCATGAATCATAATTGAGATCATAATTGGTTAAGGGACAAAAAGTGTTCAAGATTATAACATGTCTTAGACATAACAAAGAATATGCTTCTCGAAGAGAGCAATCTAGAATGGGATGACGAATGTGTTCATAGTGCCAAGGGTTTAAAGCCTTTACTATCAAGATTCATGAAAAGTGGACCAGGGTAGTATAAAATGTGTTCAAGGTAAGAGAAAAGGGTGGGATAAAATTATGACAGCACAATTTTCCCCCAAGTTAGGGGTCTTATAGATAATGGTTCAAAGCTATTCATGTGTAGAACCTCTTAAGGTGTATGATGTTCATGTGATCTGAGAGTTATTTACCATTAGGTTTAGCTAGTTAGTATGCTCCTGATCCATAGTTTGTTGTGACAATATACGGTCCTAACAAATTAGGTTAAAAATTTCCTTTCTTTTTGGGTTCAACATTCATGTTCTTCTGGTTCTCTTTAAAAACTAGGTCACCAATCTCAAATTCTCAAAGAAGAATGAATTTATTTTAGCTTCTTTGTAATATGTTCTAATAGGCTTACAAGTTTTTTAGGGTAGCCAAATGCTTACCATCAAGAAGTTCTAGTTCTTACAGCCATGAGGATCTATAGTCTTCATCATCTTCAATGTGCTCCAGTGATATCATTAATTATGGTATCTCAATCTCAATCTAGATGAAAATTTCAGTGCTGAAAATAAGGGAGTATAGAGTATCAATAATTAGGGTGTGATGATTAGTTCTATAAGCCCAGAGGGTAGGAAAGAGTTACAAGAGCTAATTATAGCTAGCATCATTGATAATATTTTTTATGATGGATAGAATGGTTGTATTTAACACCTCAGCTTATCCATTACCTTGTGAGTTATATGAAGTGGATTTTTTATGCTTGATTTTGAATTTTGTACAAAGAAATTTCACATCTTGGTTCATAAAGGATCTACCATTATTAGATATAATATAGGCTAGGATGCCATATCGATAGATGATATGGTAATGAATGAATTTGGTTATTTGGTTCCAAGTAACATAAGTGAGAGGAATGGCCATAATCCACTTGGTAAAGTACATGGTTGTAGTCAAAATGTGCTTATGGCCATTTGAAGATGTTGGGTTGATTTTCCCAATGAGATTGAGACCCCATGTTGAGAACGTCCATTATATTGTAATTGGCTACAATGTTAAGGAAGGTGCATGTATCAAGTTACCATGTTGTTAATAAGGATCATACTTATTTACATAATTACAAGCATATATATATCCATTTTGGGCCAATAATAGCCTATTCTAAGAAGTTTCTTTGCTATGACTACACCATTGGTATGGGCCCCACACATCACTTTATGAACCTCTTTTAGTGTCAGCTTGGATTCTCCCAAAGATAAATAATGAAGAAGCATTACATCATAGCCTTTTCAATAAAAACATGTTTCTAAGGAGGATATAACATATTAAGCGATGAAGGAATAGTTTTTGTTGGTTGTTGGTAAGGTTAGCAAGAAATAAATGGCTATAGAAAAGTTATAAAAATCTTGGTACCATGGTAACTCGGGTGAAGGATTAGGATCAACAATGGTGCATATCCTCTTTGAATCTAATAGAATATGTGCTAGATGAAGAAGATTTTCAATCAAGAGCCAATACTCTTTAGCACTGTCATGCATTTGAATCATGGAACTAATTTTTGCCATGGTATCAATAGATCTATTGTTGACTCATATAACTTTTTCAAACTGAAGAGATTTAAAATGTGTTTGAGGTCATCGATAACTTACTTGTAAAGAACAAGCTTATCATCTCTTGTTTGATACTGATCAATTGTTTGATTTATGATTAGCTGGGAATCTCCATAGACCTTTAAGCCTTGAATGTCCCATTGTATAACAAGATGGAGCCTTACAACTAATGCCTCATATTTGGTCATATTGTTGGTACACTAAAATTATATATGGAAGGCTTTGGGGATCAAATCCCCCTATGTCATGATCAATAATATGCTAGCTCTAGATCCTTAGGATTTGAAGGATCCATAAAAATAGAGCATACACTATTTAGGTTTTTGTGATGCTTGTTCTATTACCATGATAGAATCATCTGGAAGGTCAAAGTTGAGAGGTTGAGTGGCCATAATAGGAGCTTCTACAAGTTGGTCTATAAGAACCTATCCTTTGATTGCATTTTGATTCTACTACTCAATATCAAACTCACTTAGGAGCATAATCCATTTAGCCATGCATCTTTGAAGAATTACTTTAGATAAGAGGAACTTAAGAGGATCTACCTTGGAAATAACAATAGTTTTGTTATTTAGCATATAATGTCACAATTTTTGAGTGGCAAACACCATAGCTAAACATGCCTTCTCAATAGGCATATAATTATGTTCATAGGATACCAATATGTGGATTAAATAATAAACCATGTGTTCCTTACCATTATCATCACGCTAAGCTAAAAGTGCCCCCAGTGCATGTTCTATGGCTGATATATAAAGAAGCAATGGCTTTCCTTATGTTGGAGGTCATAAGGCTGGTGGATTGGCCAAGTATGTTTTAAGATTTGCAAATGCTATCTAACAATCTTCATCCCACTAAAATTTTACCCCTTTCTTTAAGATACGGGTAAATGGGTGGAACTTATCTTCTAATTGAGAAATGAACCTACATATAGACTGGACCTATCCTTGTAGACCTCATAACTATTTAAGATTATTTGGTGGAGGCATTTCTATAATAGCATTGAACTTTATAGGGTTGATTTCAATTACTCATTGTGATACAATAAACCCTAGTAATTCTCTAGATGTGACTCTAAAGAAAAATTTCTTAGAATGTTAGGGTGTCTAGCTCTTGTTCTTGATTTTGCTAGTATATCATCAACATATTTCTTGACAATGTCATACATCATGTCATGGAAGATGATAGTCATTGGATGTTGATATGTGGCTCCAGTATTATTCAAACCAAATGGCATAACTTGGTAACAAAATATCCCCCACAAAGTGGTAAATGTGATCTTATGCTGATCTTCAGGGGTTATCTTGATCTGATTATAACTGGAAAATCCATCCATTAAGGATAACATCTCATACCCAAAATTTGAGTCAGTAATCATGTCGATGTTGGGTAGAGGAAAATCATCTTTGGGGCATGCTTTGTTGATATCATGGAAATTACTACAAACATGTATGCCTAGGGTCTTTTTACTTACTAGTACTATGTTAGAAATCCATTCAGAGTAGTCCAATGGTCTGATAAAATTGGATCCTAAATTTTTTTCTAACTCAGCCTTAACCAAAAGGCTAAGGTGTGGCTACATCTTTCTCAACTTTTGTTTGACTGGTTTAGCATCGGGGTGAACAACAGGATGATGCACAAGTAAATTTGGATCTAGGCCTGGTATGTCAGAATATGCCAATTCAAAGATGTATATATAATCCTTAAGAATGGATATAATATGTTCATGTTCTACTTTAGTAAGGGGAGATCCAAGATAAATAATTTTGGGATCATCATGGGTTCCCTAATTCACTTTTATTGTACCCTCCATAAGGAGTGTAGATCCATCTCCTAGAATTATAGGCAATGTATGGTGATGATCATCTTATTTTGTTATATCATTTTGTTGTTCCTCCCAAATATCTGGATAATATGAAGAATCAAAGTTTGCCTTCTTAGGTAAAGGACAATCGGCAAAGACCTCTATAAACTCAAGAGCAAGATGCTCAGATATTTGATGTTATTTTTAAGAGATGCTTGTACTAGCTATGGAACTTGGGCTAGATGGATTTTTTACGTCCTGAGGGGATGAGAAAACTTTCCCACCTAGGAACACCTAAAATAGGTTTTCACTCAAAGGCTTGTCTTTTTATTTAATTTTTCCCTGATCAACAAGTGCCTCAAAGAGGTTTTCACTTGAAGATCTTAATTTTTGTTATTTATTATGACAAATAAAGTTTGCCTACTCTCCAAAGTAGGTAGAAAAATTTAATGAAAAATAGAAACCCTACTTATGATCACCAATGGGGAATACATCTCATAGGCCCATGTATTATAAAATTGATTCTTCATTTTGAAACTCATCAAGGCATATGACCAAATTTTGCTGATCCCAGTATATGAGTTTAGGATGGCAAAGACATAAGTTATAGTGAGGGTTTACTTCAGGATGAGAAGCATTAATGGTAAAGATACAATGTCCTACTTCAGGAAGGGGAACACTACTAGGATGGGTGCTTTAGGATGGGAAGCTTTAATAGGTGTTATGGTCAATATGGCATTTGAATCAAACAAATTTGAGTCAACAAGCTCATAAAAAAGGATATAATGGGATGTTGTGTCATTGCTAGGAGTCTTGTCACTAGTTTTTTCAGAAGAGTCACTACTAAATGTTATGAGGTCATCCTATGGTGGTTTAAATATGAGACCATGATTCCAATTGACAACTCCAGCTGATAAATGTTCTAAAATTCCTTGCACCTATGGGCCAAGGCCTTTCTTGATATAGTCAAGATGATCCATTATCTTGTTAAGGATAGGATACTTTATATTTTTAAAATAATTAATGAGGCCTTTAGAATATAACCAATCTCCCTAAATAAAGGCATCTTGATCTTTCTTTGGGGTAATTATAGGTACAAAAACCATAGGAGGTTCTAGTTGCTTCTTCTTTGGTTTCCAAATCTAATTAAGTCTGTTAGGAGTCTGGGAAGTTTTAGGCTTACCAAATATTTGATGGGATTTTGGTAATTTTTCAATATGGAGGATGTCCTTTAGATGGTATGTGGAAATGCCTACATCTTTAATAATCACCTATTTGGCTAGAGCTATAGGAAATGGATCAACCGAAGTGGAGGATAGATCACTAGGATATATATAATTAGATGGAAATGGATGAGAAATGATGGCTTTGTTCTTTTTTACAATATATTTAGAACTTGGGAAATATTTATAATTATGGAACTCTACTTAAAGATGTTTGTAGTATTGGTATGGTTGTTGATCAGTAGGAATAGTAACCTTGATCCCATCATGGGGAAACTTAAGACATTGTTGAAGAGTAGATGGAACTATCTATACTTCATGGATCCAAGGATGACCAAGAAGTATGTTATAAAGAAGATCAATATCCACAATATGAAATAATGTGTGATGAGAAATAGACCCAACCATGACTAGCAACCAAATTATACCAGATGACTCCTCAGCATTGTCATAAGCTTTGATTGTAATAGTCTCTGGCTGAATGTTTTTGTCCATGTAACCCAATTGTCACACTAATTTAAGAGATATGATGTTTAGTCTTGAACCATTATATATAAGAACCTACTTGATCTTGTGATCCACAATGATTATCTAAGTGTATAGTGGGTTATTATGGTTTAGGTTGAGGGTGGACATGTCTTTTTGATCAAATGTGATTTGTCAAAATGAAGATAAATTCCCAACTAGGTTTTGGAATTTCTCAAGGTTTATATCATTAGTGAAATATCCCTGCTAGATCTCTTCAGTTGATCTACTATAATTTTATTATTTTAAATTGATTTTTCCTGTTTGTGAATGTTTTCTTTCTGAAATGGATGGAAGTTGCAGAAGGGTTTGATTGTTTTTGTGTTTTGATGATTTTTTAGCAAGTAAATAATGAAGTACAAGAACATGAAAAACTTTTGAAATTAAATACCAAATATAACCAAATAAATTCGCTTATAGGTAGAATTCTAGATATTAAACCAAATAGGGAACTAGATACAAATTTCCAATAGTTTCAAGAAAATTACAATCATAAATAGACCCAACCTAAAGGCTGAAGGAGAATTGTCCACCAAAAGGAAGCTGCAACAAGATTCTAGCCCTCAATGCACTACACATGGGAAGGAAGTTGGCTACTAGGTATAGCCATACAATTGCAAGGGCTGCTAGGTACAGCCATACAACTGCAAGGTCATCTCAACTAAAATAATCCCTCAAATCCATGCTGAAATCTATCATAATCACTATGCCCACTAGAAGGAATACTGAGCAATCTCCAGATGCTACTGAGCAAATCAACAACCATTAAATTAGGGGCTACATCCCAAACAGGCAAAGCATAGGGGTTTGGCATCCCAAATGCTGAAAGCTCTTCTAGAGCCAAAGCACAAATTCCAAAATAAAATGTCAAGAATGAAATAGAATTTGGTATTGACCTCCTTATAACCCCTTCACACTTATCTCAAACCCTAAAAGCAACTCAATATGGCGTTGAGTGATAAAATGTTATATTTCTCATTTTTAAGTGGTCAAGTACATAGAAAATGACCCTTTTCCAAATAAAAAGAAATCCATTCACTGAAAGGATCTGAGTTAAGAGAGAAATATTTAGAAAAGTCCAATACCTTTCCAATGAGCTATTACACCATGGGATACACATCTAGATGAGGCCAAAAACCCTTATTACTCCAAAATGGCTATAAACCTAGCCTTATTTAATTAATAAACGCTAACTTAGGAAATATTAAAAATATAACCCAAATAGTGAAAAAATGCTCCAATGACACCACAACCCACAAAGTCACCTTACCACCTGTCTGTGACTGAAGTTGGAAATCAAGGATTCACTAGCAATCTCATCCCTAAAATCTAGGGATGTTCCTAGAAACTAGGAAACAAACCCTATTCCTCTAAAACTAAACTCAAGGAATAATATCATGGAGACCCAACCCTAGGTATGATCATACCCTCCTAAAAAGTAGGGATAACCCCCATAAATTTAGGAACTACCTCCTAAAAATAAGGAACGTCTCCAAACATATCAATGACTTCTAGAACACAAAGTCCTCAACACTGTATAACCATACTAGGTCTCTATCCAAAATTGTCAGCCTACAAGACCTCATAATAAGATGACTCACATGTCTCTGCTAGACCGAGCTAAAGAGGGGACATGACAGTCATCCCCTCTCAGAGATGCTTGCCCATAAACAATTGTAATGCTGGATGTTGTAAAATGCTCACACCCTCCCAAGTGGCATTCTCTATGGGAAGATCTCTCCAATGTACCAAGTACTCTTGAATCACCTTGCTTCTCAACCACCATTCTCTCACCTCAAGAATATCATTAGGAACCAAAATCAATTTACCTTCCTCATCCATGGGAGGCAACACATGTAAAACTATAATATGTTGTCCAAGGTGTGTACCATACTACAAACTATCCTCAAAGGTTGCAATAGCTTCTACCTCACGACTACCAACTGTACAAAAGAGTAACCTAATGTCTATGGATGAAAAATCAATCTTTGCTTTAGATAACTCAAGTCCTAAAACCAAGACAACATTGTGTCTACCCAAAGAATCATCTTCATCAAGATATGATGTCAGAACACAAGTAGACTCCAAATCTAAATCACAGATACATCTCTCCATGTCATCCTTTGTTGGTCCATAGGATGTATGCACAATCTTTTCTTCTAAAAATCTCTCATCAAGTGTTTGCAACTCTAATTGTTCCTCATTCTTGATCATCATAAGAGGCTTATCCCTCAAATCTTGAGTGTCAAAAATGGAAGACTTCTTACCATTATCATCCTAATGCCACTCATCTATCTCATGATCATGTGAAGACTAAGGACTGCTATTTGTACTTAGAAAATCAGATCCATGATCATACCTTTTTTAGGTGTCTTCATTCTCCTTTCTTGCATCTTCTTCAATGGTAGGTCACTCATCCATAAATGCTATTCTAAGAGGTCTATCTAGCTAAAAGTCACATGTCCCTCTAACTACATTAGCTGTCCTAAAGTTGATCTACACCTCCACCTCTTTAGCTGCTATGTCCTTCGATGAATTCTTATCCATAACTTCCAACCAACTCCATGGTGTAATGCCCGTGATAAACCATAGATTATCAAACTGTAGAATCTTCTTACTAGGTAATCCCTTTGTTTCTATAATCAGCTCTTCAATAATTAGGTGTAGCATGTTTTCTACTAGATCGATAGCTATCAATGCATCCTTAGATCCTAGATCTAACAGTGACTTGAAATGTTCATGAGAATCAAGCATCTTATGCCATGTTTGTTGAACTAAATTTTTGGTTCCCAAGAATTCCTGTTTACTTTTGTCCTCACTACCAATATTAAAACCTACACTACTACATTCATCCATCAGTGGAAAAATTCTATATATAGCTACAACACATTTTCTATCATGAAGTCTGTTGAAAACATTTGATTCTAAATGTTTAACTGAGGCTTTTATGCTTTCAGTCACTATGCAATAGGCTAAATCCAACTTGTTATCATTTGCATTTCCTCTAGATTTCACATGACCTATGTCAAAAGATGCACCACCTATTTGTGAAGCTATGAATCATCATTTCCCACCATATCTATAAAATTTTCACAATGATGTACTAATCCTTCCATTAGGTCTACACTTTTTAAAATGTCATCTTCCAAATTAGGTACCATCTCCTCCACTTTGTTCGGGCATTCCATGTTCTGAAGCTCTTCTATGAGTCCAACAAGACTGCTGAAGTTTGAGAGAGAATTCTCCACACATCCAAACATATTGCCACAGTGCATTAATCTGACATGAAATTCATTATTACAATTCAGCACTATCTCAGGAACTACTGAAGAATCTGGAACATAGGAGACATCCATCAATGAGTTTTTTTTAGGAAAATCTACATCTCGTATCTTCTTTAACCTTCTAACTATAGTAGGTTCTATTTCTTATCTTCTTCCCATATAATTCAGAGAGTTTTTAGGAACTTCAAGGCCTGAGAATGACATATCATCAGGTTCACTTGCCAATTCAATAGGAAACTCTTTGCTTGGGCCTCAAAGCTAAGTTTTAGATATAGCTGTGGTAGTTTCATGGCAGCCCACAATCTTCTGAGTCAGAGGTAACTACTGCATGCCTCCTGTGCATGATATCCCAGTCTAAGGACTGAGCTAATGACTGAGTTACCTTTGACAATACATCCATCTCATTCTCAAAATATCTGAATCTATGAATGCTTTCATCATCAGAAGAAGGTCTTTTCAGCATGGCTACTTGTTTCTCATAGTTATTCATTTTCTTTTATTCTTTTTTAAATTGAGTAGCTAGTATGTCTCTAGAAGCACATTCTTCAGCCATCTTCCCTTCAGTTAAACATTCTTGGTTTTTCACCTTATCTAATGCTTTTGAAATATCAATGTTTATTATCTCTGATAATTTGCAAGGAAAACTCCATGGCATCATCTTTGGCATTATGTGATGTTCCACATCCAGTTCAAGTGGGACTGAACCATACATGTGAGATACCTGCCCATCTGAAGCTCTTCTAGAGTCACTCTTCCCTTGGCACCAAAATTGTAAGAGCATCATACTTTTCCTCAAGTCCCTATAGCAACATCTCAGGACATGCTCAACAAGACTATGAGATATCATGATGCCCTCCACAACAAAAATCATGAAAACATGGCAAAGCAATTCCTCCAATGAATGGAGTTCAAGTTGTATAGTCATTCGGTCTAAGAGCCATGGCAGACAGGGATCCTGCTGATTGCTTGTCAATACTATGGGGCATTTTGCTGTTTCAACAATCTATAATAAAACTCTTATAAATCCCTAATCTTCATCAAAGATTGTATCCACATCTTCAAGTAGGATTAATGCCTTGCTTCTACCTTGACTCTAATGCCTTTCTTCCATACCATAAATATGCTTTTCCTTTTCAGGAACTATTTCACAATTTTTATCACTAGAGACTGCTGCTACATGCTTTTCCTTATTTGGCTTGGATTGTACATATCCCTTCTACCTTGTTTCCTTTAGAGTTGTAAATTCCATGATTCCATTTTCTTGTTCATCCTTACATCCTTGCACATCAAACCATTCTAGGAACCTTTGACTAAAATTTTCAAAGCAAGCAATGGATTCAATCCCTTGGGTCCTCAATAATTGATGCCACCACTTATGTGCCATTCCATCCAAATATAAAGGGATAAATTTGAGGGCATCCTCCACACACATAGAGTTCTATAGCAAATATGTCTCCAATTCCTTCAACCAATCTCTAGCAAAAATTTTATTGGTGCCATCAAAAAAATAAAGAGAAACCTTACTCATTTTCTTTTCATCTTCATTAGGCTTGGGCCACTTTGATTTCTCTTTTAGAGGAATGTTGGGTGGTGTAAGCCCAAACATTTTGTAGAATCTTCCCATTTTGAAACAATCTGCAAACAAAATAATTTCACAAGGAATCCCACAACACAAGACCACACAGGCTGGCAGGATGCATAGCTCCGATACCACTAAAAGATCCTTGTAGGATCTCTTCGACTGATCTACTGTAATTTTGTTATTTTAAATTGATTTTTCCTATTTGTGAATGTTTTCTTTCCGAAATGGATGGAAGTTGCAGAAGGGTTTGATTGTTTTTGTGTTTTGATGATTTTTTAGCAAGTAAATAATGAAGTACAATAACATGAACAAATTTTGAAATTAAATACCAAATATAACCAAACAAATTTACTTATAGGCAAAATTCTATATATTAAACCAAATAGGGAACTAGATACAAAATTCTGATAGTTTCAAGAAAATTACAATCATAAATAGACCCAATCTGAAGGCTGAAGGAGAATTATACACCAGAAGGAAGCTACGACAAGATTCCAACCCTCAATGCACTGCACGTGGGAAGGAAGTTAGTTGCCAGGTATAGCTACAAGGGTTGCCAGGTATAGTTATATAACTACAAAGACCTCTCAACTGAAATAATCCCTCAAATCCATGCTGAACTCTATCACAATCACTACACCCACCATAAGGAATATTGAGCTATCTCCAGATGCTATTGAGCAAATCAACAACCACTGAATTGGGGGCTACATCCCAAATAGGCAAAGCATAGGGGTTTGGCGTCCCAAAAGCTGAAAGCTCTTCTAGAGCCAAAGTGCAAATTCCAAAATAAAATGTCAAGAATGAAATAGAATTTGGTCTTGACTTCTTTATAACCCCTTCACACTTATCTTGAACCCTAAAAGCAACTCAATGTGGCGTTGAGTGATAAAATGTTATATTTCTCATTTTTAAGTGGTCAAGTGCATAGAAAATGACCCTTTTTCAAATAAAAAGAAATTTGTTCACCGAAAGGATCTGAGTCAAGAGAGAAATATTTAGAAAAGTCCAAGACCTTTCCAATGAGCTATTACACCATGGGATACGCATCTAGATGAGGCCAAAAATCTATTATTACTCCAAAATGGCTATAAACTTAGCCTTATTTAGTTAATAAATGCTAACTTAGGAATTATTAAAAATATAACCCAAATAGTGACAAAATTCTCCAATGACACCACAACTCACAAAGTCACCTTGCCACCTATCTGTGACTGAAGTTGGAAATCAAGGATTCACTGGCAATCTCATCCCTAAAATCTAGGGATGCTCCTAAAAACTAGGGAACAAACCCTATTCCTCTGAAACTGAACTCAAGGAATAATCTCATGGAGACCCAACCCTGGGTATGATCATACCCTCCTAAAAAGTAAAAATAATCCCCATAAATTTAGGAACTGCCTCCTAAAAATAAGGAACATCTCCAAACTGATCAATGACTGCCAGAACACCAAGTCCCCAACACTGTATAACCATACTGGGTCTCTATCCAACATTGTCAACCTACAAGACCCCATAATAAGTTGACTCACATGTCTCTACTAGACCGAGCTAAAGAGGGGACATGACAATTAGGCAAAATAAAATCTTGTAAATTTTTTTTGAAAATGGTTTTATAAACATCAGATGTCTACAAGAGTTCTAATATGGAAATTTGTGTAGGGGTTTTATCTAATTAATCATTTAGACTATAAAGCCTTTAAATTGTGGATTAAACTAGTTTAGTCTTTGTTGGGACAATATTCAACTTTAAAACCATTGGCACAATGTTCTCATAAGGTTTATGGAAAGAAGTGGGCAAAGGGCCTTGAATGATAACTCACAGGTGTCTAGTTGTGACTACACAACCTCGAGGTGGTAAGGAGTCATTATAATTATAATATCGAGGCAAAGGGTCTTAGATGGTGATTCACAGGGGATTAATGGTATTATGACAATTTTGGGTTAGTGAGAAGCCTTTATAAGAAAGGTATTGTTGTTTAAGATTAGTAACTCATGCAAATAGAGTAGCAACATGATTATGTAAACCCAACATGGTATTACTGGGGGGAGAGGGTGATAACCATATAATGATGGGTCTTGTGTTGTGAGGAACATGAGATTGGCCATGTTGTGTTAAAATAATAATGGCAATGTGGGTTGTAGAAATGCATCCCAAAGTGTTATTTTAGTCATATGGTACATTGTTATAAACCACATTATTAGTGTGGGCATTATGATCTCAATTATGCTCATTATGATTCTAACCTTGTTGTTGGTTTTTATTCTACCTCTATCCTTGATTGTGACCATTTTGATTATTCCTTGGTGTTGGTGGATCATGTCGAGAAAAGGGGTCTTTGTAGATTCACATATCCTAATTTGTGTCCTAATGAAGGGCTAACTTAATTTCTAGCTCACCATTTTCAATAAAGTCCTCAATAATATGTCATAATTAAACACAATGATATGCACCGTGACTTGCAACATGATGAAATTTACACCATTCATTCTCTTTGTACTAGTCTAGTTTTGGCTGATCTTGAGGAAATGGCCTTGATACTAGCCATATAATTAAATTAGATGCAATGAGATTTTATAACACTATTTCAACTGATTCTCCTAACTTTCTAAAGACACTAAAATTGTTATGAAATGTCCTTCATAGAGGTTGTCTCTGCAAAGTAGGTAGTAGATTTGAGGGAGATAATTATACATTTGGAGGAGGCATAACCTATACCATTTGTACATGTCTTATATTTATCACCCAATTGCCAACCATGTTCTTCTTTTTTTGAAATCGCTTAGACTTATCCTACATAACTATTTGAGGAACCAATGATTTAGTCTGATTAGATGCTTATCCTTATGTAAAGATCTTAACAAGGCCCCTAACAATAAGAGCCTTCTCAATCTGCATTCTTTTTTCAATAATTTCTTCAAATGAGTTAGCACAAGCTAATCATAGATTATAAGCAACTTCAAGATGCAAATTCTATGTAAAGATATCAACCAACTATTTGTCTAGTAAATTCTGTTGAAAGTGGCCTGACAATGCTCTCCACCTTCGCAAATATGTAGCAAAAATTTCACCATCATGTTGCTTAGCTTTGTATAAGTCAACAATGGTCAATTCATATTCTATGTTATATGAGAAATGGTTAACAAACTTTTTTGATAAGTCATTCCAATTTGCAATTGATCCCTTGGGTAGTTTAAATAGCCAATTAAGAGCTTGTCCCACTAAACTTTGTAGAAATAATCATAGTAAGTACTCGCTACTACAAGAAACCTCTTGAGACAAGATGAATAATGCTTGTATGTGTTCACATGGATCTCCTTTCCCTTTGTATTTTTCAAATTTGGGTGCCTTAAAATGATGTGGAAAGGGGTTTTGGAGAATAGATAAATCAAATGGATATGGGCATATCTCATAGAATTTGTACTTTTTGACTCTATTATTCATCTCCAATCTTTGGAAAATTTCCTTCATAGAATTCCATTCTTGCATGTTTTGTGCATTTGTGGATTGGATAAGATGTTTTTAGGGTGGAATGTGCCCTTGGTTTCATTTCTATTTGGGTGGAATGTGCCCTTGGTTTTGTGTGGATCTATAGGGATTGTGTACCTTTTGATCCATGATTTTGTTCTAATTTTGTACTTGAGTTGAGACCACAGGCCATTGATTCTTGGATTATAAAACATTCCCTAAATTTGGTTGCTTTTCACTTTATTGATTTTGTAAATTTCTATGTTTATTTACCAATCTTTGGGTTAGTTGAAAATAACTAGCCAAATTGTCTTGAGGGATTTCCTCAATTCGAACAAAATGTTTAGGTTTTTGAGTTTATAAAGTAACAAGAGGTTCTTAATGATTGAAGAATGTATGTTTCATATCAAATGGAACATCTTGTAAGGTCTCTTATGACTTTAACTATTCATTTAGATTACCTTGATCCACTATGGTAATGTTGTCATCCAATACTTGTTGCATAATTTCAACCATATCTCCATGTTCTTTTGAAGCATTATTATGAATTGAAGAGGCAACTAGGGAGTCAATTAAGTCTACAACAAGTTGATCTGCATATCATTGACTTATTATCTTGATCTTAGCAAGAAGATCTAGATTCATGGGTTTTGATTCTATTTTTATTTCCTTTCCTTTGTTAGAGGAAGAAGGTATGTTTATTTATGTAAAAGCTTATTCTTGTCATCATTTTTATCCTTTTCTAACTAAGGTATGCAATGTTCTATAGGAAAGTTAGAAGGTATTCTAGCACATAATTCTATCAATCTAAGAAGGGCTTCATCTTGATCTTCTTGAGGTTGATATTCAATTTAGTCATCTTCAAATACTACTATTGTGGGGATATCATAAAAAAAATAGGGTTATCTTGACCATCATAAAATTGGTCATCCTCATAACTAAGGCCATAAGAGGCCCCACTATGAGTAAACCTTTGAGTCATGCTTAAAGGAGCTACTCTCTGTGTTTAAATAATCTTTAGATCAATGTTCGGTAACCAATCAAATTATGATTTGGCTCTCTTTTAACCAAATAACCAAGTTACCAATGAGACCATAATGGAGGGTGGTTTGAAACCATGTACAATTTAGAATATTTGGTTCACAAGTTTACTCAACCTTTGGTAAAGTTAAAATTGTATAGATCAGAAGAGAGTAAGGTAACTCAAAGGCCCAAGGTGAAAACTAGTACACCAAAGCCTAGATCTTTGTGATACACCCACACTATAAAAGCTAGCTTCAACTTGGACATGTTGACCCTAGAAATATAGAGGAAAGCTCTCCAGATTATGAATAAGATAAAATGAACTACACAACTCACGATGTAAAAACATATGTGAATCACTAAGTATAAAGCTAGGACCAAATAGGTAGCATAACATCACCATATGATTCTAGTAGGATAAAATATGTTCTAAGACTCAAAGCGTGAGTGATACACAAGATGACTTGAGTTTACCAAGATGATAATGTGATTTTGAGTCTTAATAAATGACCTTTAATCCAAATAGAAAATTAAACCCAAGTTAAAACAAGCTTAGTGCACAAATGATGAACCCACTTTTGATGCACCAACCCTTAGAAATCATAAAGGTTCAATTTTAAATATGGATTATAAATGAAGGATTTAAACAAATTGGGTAAAAGATCTAGATTCAATTGGGTATCATGACTATGCCAAAGTGGATGACATAACACAAATCTTTTGATAACAATTTGAACAAGGAAAAGATGAATTTTCCATTTAGACAACATAATACCTCCCTTGCTCAAGAAAATTGAGGACAATGTGTTTTTGTTAAGTTCATTGAGTTAACAAGTATTTTTAGACACAAATCAAGACCAAGTAAGCTAATGACAAAAAATAAATGTCTTAAGTATAAAATGATAAGGTATGGCAAAGTGGGGTCTACTAAACTAGCAAGGTTTTGATCATTCTAAGGGAATCAATTACCTAATGACTTTCACATCAAACAATGCAAAATACAAGCATAAAAATTAGGTGTTCATGGCATCGGCTAGTTGTAAAAAGGTCTAGTCTTTTTTACAACCACTACATCCTGTTGTTCACTCAATGTAGTGCAATGTCCAAATGTAGATACATCCCATGTGCAACTCAAATTTGGAGTCAAATGATGTCAATGTCAGGAGGTGAAACCATAGGTTAAAGCTTTAATAAAGATCATGTGGGAGGTAATGATGTCCCCCTCACAAGCCAAGGTTACATGAAAATAAAGAAAGCATAAAATAGAAAGACTTTAGAGTCATTTTCAAGATCACCCAAACTTTGGTGATTTTTTGAGGAGTGCTTTAGGTGACAGACTTTCTAATCCTTGGATTAGGCTTTTTGTAATAAGAATGGTGCTTTTGATTCTAAGGGTTCCCTAAAGGGGAAAAATGGAAGAGAATACATGCAACATTCCTCTTTTTTCCAAACAAAACATAATTAAACAACTATTGCAAACAAGAATTGACAAGTGTGTTCAATTTTAAGCCCAAATGAAATATTTGGTGGTGTTTAGTTGATCCCTTGGTCTTAGTTACATTCATCAAAACATCTAAATTCCTCGTTAAACACCCAAAAAAAAGTTCTTAATTGATTTTTAAGCATGCAAGAGGTGATTCAAACATGTTTTTATCAAAGTAAAATATTGTTCCTATAGCAAAAATGTCAACATGTCCTTTAGCTTTGAAGCTCTTTTTAGCTTGAAATAATGAACTTTGAGAAAGTAGGTCTTAGGTCTATGTTTTTTGAAAAACATAGTGATCAATGTCAGTTATTACCACTAATGATAGTTACTTTCGTTAATCGAGACCTTACCAATGTTGATTTTGCTAACCGACATCGGTTAAACTAGGTAATCGATGTTGGTATCACTTTCCAACATCGGTTACTGTGTAAAACTATGGCAAAAAAAAAAGGTAAAATAAACTCAAAAAATCAATTTGCATGAGTTTTAAGGGTCCAAATAGATATTTTAGAGTTGCAAAGTGATCTTCTTTAGGTGTGAGATGTAACTTGTCCCACCAAGAGTTTCAATATGTAGAAAGGATTACAAAGCAAGCTAGTCAAGAATTAGAGTATAAATAATGAAACATGCATTAAGAACTAACTAACCAAGCCTATCTAATCCTATGGGAATTATAAAGGATAACAAAAAACAAATGAAAGAAAGTAACACCATATTACCTTCCCAAATAGACTCACCATACCCATGTGGCTCAAAAACATGTTCTCCCTTGATCAAGAATCCTTGTCTTTATCAACAATGGTGGTAAGATTCTCCAATTCCTTAAGAACACTTCATAAAACCTAGGATCTTGATTCCAAATCACTAAACTAGCCTATCAATGAAGCTTGCAATCAAAATATATGATCAAATACAAAGCCTTGTGAATTTTTTTTAGAATTATAACTTTGAAATATTCAATATTTGAATATATTTGAGCATAATAACCTTGCCCCAAAAATAGATTTTTTAATTCATATCTATGGCCTCTCTATTTATAGATTTTTGAGATTGGTCAAGGTCAACCATGACTGTCCATCTCAAGATGGAGATGTGTGTCCATGGATAATGCTAATATTTGGAATTAAATCCATAATTATCTTCATCATGACCTTGGAAGAAGGGGCATTGAAGAGCCATGGGAGGCATTAACTAGGCATGGGTGACCCATAATCTTGATATTTGTGGCATTTATGGCCTATGGATGTCTTCCCAAGAAATGATGTCACCTGATGATATAGATAATAGGAATCAATTTTCAAAAACTCTCATGGAAAATCCACTTAAGATCTTGATTTGGATTAATTATCTTTAAACAAGGTTAATCAGCATTTATGCAATTATTTGAAAATTGGCCCTCAATTAATCAAAATGGTCAGAAAGTCATATTATTAAAACATAATTTGACTCGAGAAGAATTATAAGGTGATTTTAAATGCATTATAACCGTATTCCCATTTAGGATGTTTCCAGCACCAAATAACAAAGGTACGTGATGTATACCAATGAATTAGAAGAAAAGAGTGATCTAGAGCACTAAATGGCAAATTTGTCATTTTGACTCGAAATGATCTGATCAAAGTTAGCTGGTCCATAAAATGCATTTCCCTATTTAGGGATACTTTGACCCAAATTAGAGCTTGTAAATGACAAGTCCGAACCATTTAACACGTTTTATGGATTTTGATCTAAAATGTGCATTTGAGTGAAATTTGAGTAAGATTGACTATTTCAACACAAATGGTGTTAGGAATTGGATGTCTACACTACTTAGATCCATGATGATTGGAAATAAACATTATAGGATTTTAAGACAGATATACACAAATTAAAAAAAACAACTTGATCATAGTTTTGAGTTATTCAACAAATTTTCATGAGTTTTTAGTCAAGATGTTTTACCAATTTTAAAATAACTTAAAATTATTAAAAAAAAAAATTCAAGGACTAAGTACTTAATTTTCATTTTACAACTATGGAAATATATTATCATAAGTAAAAATGGTAACAAGATTCTAAGCACCAATTAAGGCATAAAATAAGATATGAAATCCTTAAATAATCATTTAACAACTAAAGTAGTTGCAATGTTTATGCTAGTTTGAGTCCCATGAAGGAGAGAATAGTTGGCATAAAATTCAAACCAACAAGTATTATATTTTAAAAAATAAGCATCAAATGATAAGCTTAACTTAGTTTATTTAACAAGTTCCTCAAAATCAATGATATATACTGATAAAACAACATGAATATAATTTTGATTAAAAGTGGATGTATATTGATTTAACCTTGCACTCCAATGTGTATCTACTTCTATTTTCATGATTCAAGCAATACATAAAATAACTATGCATTATATGTGTGGATGTGATTACATGCACACACACACAAACACAAGGATAACTTTATAATGATGTACCCTTTCTTGTATTATCCAAGTAAAGTCTTAGTTTGAACCATCTATTCAAAATTTTCTTCCTTTCAATCGAGTTCTTCTTTTTACTATTGTGTGTTTTTCCTTAAACCAAAACCCCCATTTAATAGTTTTTCTCATACTATAAATAATTTTTGGATAAAAATGGAAAAAATAGTTACAGGACTTTCATGGATATAAATAATATATCTCAAAACCTTGCATGTATTTTAAAAAAATATTATTTTGAAAAGACCAAGAGCTTATCAAAAAAATCTTGCAATCGATCAATATTTTCATGTAACTCTTATTTTGTCCATGAGAAATTATTAATTTATATACAAAATCTATGCAAATAACAAAGGTATTTTCCAAGGTGAAAGCTTCTCAAACTCATTTTAAAAAATGGAGAATTCAATACAATTCCATATTCAATATTATCACATTTGAATATACTTTACTCATCTTCGTAAAATCTTTTAGGTTTTGGCATAATGTTAATCTTAGTTTATAGTCTCTAGTGTCTAGGTTTTAATGTTGGGTATTAGGTCATTAGGTATAAATTATACATTAAATAATCTAAAACAACATTAATTCACAAATTTAAAATAACTAAATTTGAATATCATAGTTGTTTTGATTTTAGAAAGTTATAAAAGTGATAAGGGTTAGACTAAGGTTTTGAACCCAAGGATACCTTAATAAATAGTTTAAAAGTCTAGGATTAGGTCCATGCCCTAGGTTAGAATAACATCTAAGTACATGTCAATATATTTTAAAGATTAAAATAATGTTATGACCTCTTAATACCAATAGTACATGAGAATATTAGAGTAAATAATACTATAACATAAATCAAAGTTAAAAAGCACTGAAGTTATAATGATGACATGTAATATCTAATGAAATTCATTTTTCCAAAATAATAGGCTAGTGCATTTATGGTTTAAGTTAGGATAATTCTCAATTGGTAATCCAAAGTCAAATACAAGTCTTGCAACTTATTTAATCAAGTTAGCTACTCAAAGTCAACATAAAGACATACTACTACAAAACATACAATTCATGAATCAATCAAATCAATGACAATCAAGACTTTATAATATAGCTGTTAAGTTCATAAGGGAAGATTATTTGAACATATATTTAGGTGTCTAATGGATACTAATAAACTATTAGATAAAATCATATCAATATTTATGATAAAGGTATTAGTGTGATATCTTGTAGATTTCCAAGGAAATACTCCTATCATAAATATGACAAACCCATGCACATAGACTAGTCTAACAATAATGTAATAAATGACATAAAATCATTCATATAAAAAATATAAGCACTAAACCAAATGTAAGCAAAAAAAATCAGAAATATTATAAGAATCATAATCATGTAGTCACTAAGTCATTACCGTAATCTATAAGAAAAATCAAAGTATATAACATGATCTACCAAATATGCTGCAAAGAGTGGATAGTAAAACATGTTTCCACAAAATCTATCTACCCTTATTAGGTTACATATATATGTTAATTCAAATTTCACTATCAATGTATTTTGTTTGAATTACATTCATATTTTTCTCATGTTCCATCCATAGAGCATATATTTGACTCTCCCTAATGATGTCTTCCCTATGATTAGGGGAAGGACCCAACTAATCAAACTCACCAACACTAAAAAATTGGTTAGACCAAATTAAATTACTAAAATAATATGATTGTAATAAGTATAATAAACATAGAATCTATCCAATGTTAATTAATTCAAAATGCATAATAAAAGTAGTGAATTCCATCAACTAATGACCATTAGTTTAGCCATATAATAAATCCATGAAAGTTTACATATGACATTAATTAATATAATAATTCCAATTCTATTTGACATTACTCAATATAAGTAAGTAAATTTCATTTGCTATTAAATGAAAACAAGTAGTTAGATTCTATATGATGCCTTTCAATATCTAACTACATATATAAAAGCAACAATTAAATCTAACAAATTTAATTATTAGTCCATAACTTGAAATCTACATGTAGTTAACTAATAACTTGTTAGTATACACTAATCTATTCCATTTTTTATGTCATCGAAAATGGGATGTGACATCCTCCCTTCTTAGAAAAAGACATCATCCCGATGGGTGAAAATTTCACCCATCTTAAGGGGTTTCTGCCCATATAGACCTAAATCTAGTGTTAGGAACTTTGTCAACATTTATTTTTGCACATTTTGACATATTTAGACTTTGTGTACACATTTTACTCTTTTTCACACTTTCCCCTATCCATTTATCCACTTATTTTCTTGGCTAAACCAATTTACCAAAATATTTGTTTAGGCTCTAGTCTAGGAAAGAACACTCTAGAATCCTAAACAACCTTTCTCCATACCTAATATCACAAATTTTCACTCCCATGATAGTATAAACAATATTCATAAATTTATGATTTTACCACATGTGTTTACTTTTACTAGTGTTTAAGAATACTTAACAAGTAATTTTAAAATCGAGACATACTCATTAGGCTGACTGAGACACATTTCATAGGTTAATCATAGTGGAAACTATCAAAGAGTCAATTATAAATAAAAATAAATCATAAGGTTATACTCATTTTGGAAAGTTTTAAAAAGTTTTAAAAATACATTAACATTCTCTTTAGACATTATCATAAATTCATACATATCTGAATATTCCTGAAAAGAGTAGCCCTAAACTCAACTATAAATATAAATAAAGTTTAAAGTTTAATGGTGCCAAGTGTTGAAAGAAAAACATTCATTGTATTCTAGATTGATCACGATGGTCCACACACACATAAGTGGGATAACTATGTGTAGTTTGAGTCATCTTCAGAGCATTAAAATTTAGGTAACACTTAGTCACTTAGTAAGGAGTGGTTGTGGATATCCAATGAAAATTTATAAACCATTTTTAAGGGCCATATTGTGTCAAAAGTGTGATTAGGTTTGAAATCAAAGAGAAGGAAAATATATATCAACACAATTTCAAGGGTGAGTGTATAAACACTAAGTATTTATAAGTATAGGTTTAGCGCTATTAGACATCACATACCTACACAATCAACATGGACACTACCATCTGAGTTTGTACAATATCAATCATCATAGGAGTATGTGTTTCACTGATAGTGTTTGCCTAAGGTTTGAGCTCCCATTTTTTGATTTGAGTGGTTACAAAGCACATACAAACAATTTTCAAGGATAGTGAAAAAAATATCGGGTTATGAAAATTAGAATTATTCTAAATGCACCTATCCTCCATTGATTTGTCCTTTATAAATATAAGTGCAATATTAATCTACCTTTTTACATTCAGATTTGTATGATTGCTACCTTATTGTACATAATCTGAATATTAATAGTTTTATCTTATTTAGATCACATTAATCATAATTATTTTTGGTGAACCCAATCATTATCTTGTATACTATAAACCCTAGGTCTTTTCTACCTTAGGGTTTCATACTTTCTTAGGGTTTTATATTTATTTCCTATTAGGTTTTAAATTTCATATTCAATTTCTATTTCCTTTTTTTTTTCACATAATCATAATGGAAGATATAACTAACATGGATTGTCATTAAGGAAATGATTATATTGATTATCATGATCACTTTGATGATATGCACACATGATTGATGCGTTGTTACATGTAATTAGAGACGAAATAGAAAAATTACTAAGAAATATACCTTTGAGGAACAAAATTATAAAATTTTAAATGACACAAATCCACCCTTTAGAGGCATAAATTATACTTTAGTGTTCATACCATTACTCTTATTTATACTATTCATGTATCTACATCTATGAATACATAAGTAATGCCTATACCTAGTGTGATGGAAATCCAAATTAATTATTAGATTTATATGGTAAGATCTAAATAACATAATTTTATACCTTCTAGGCTTGATACTCGTGCGACACCATCTATTTGTTGGTGTATATTTTTATCCCACCCAGTTTTGTCTACATGGTCTAATCAAGCTTTCTTAGGTTTAATAAAGGTCTTTAAGGGGAAAATAATCCCACATGCATGAGGACGTTGGGATTTATCTATTTTCCACCTATATAAGGAACCTTACTATGTAATTTTTAGCTAATACTTATTAATATAATTTTTTTATTATGAATATAAGGTTCTTCCTCTTTTGAGTTATTATTTTCAGATTTTACTACTCCATACAGTATTTTTTTTTTGTGTGTGTGTGTGTGTGTTTGATCCTATCTAATAGATCTGATTGTGGCCCACTCTGACATGGGATATTTTTATGGAAAAGGAGTATAGTACCTTAAAAATGAACCATGCTTTGGATTTGGTCCCACTTCTTAAGGGAAGAAAACTTATTTGATGTAGGTGGATCTACCAAATAAAATTTGTAGCATGTTGATGATGAAAATTGTTTTGTCAACTAATCAATCCTTTCACCTATTATGAAGGTGAAGTTGGAATCACATCAGCCTATTAGTAAGGTTCTAAAGATTCAATTATGATCCTAAAGATGTGAGGGTTTTTTTAAATGTTATGGAAAATAATAAATAAGCTATTAGATATAACATATTCCATTATAATTTTAGAAATTCTCTTATCAAATAATGAATCAATCCATATATGAATGTGTAATCTATCCTATCTGATAGAGAAGGTCTATGACCAAGACAATCTCTTGAAGGAAAGAAATTTGATTCAATAATATAATATAATCTCAAAGTAATATCTGTCTTTTACTGATTTAAATTCCAAATAAACACCAATAGAATAACTAAGAAGTAGAAAGGTAAAATAAGTTAAGATAAATTAGTTTATAAACATGACTCAACAAAGCAAACAACTAGACGTAACTCAACAATCGCGATAAACAAGAAATACAACATAAAACAAATAAGTAAAGGAAAATAAACTAATTAAGAAAATATAAAGAATCTAACCTATATTAAACTCTAACTAAAACTAAACTAATCTAAAATTAACTAAATCTAACTCTAAACTCTAAAGAAGAAAAAACTAACTTAAGAAATAATCCTAATAAAAAAATCAAGAATAAATAGTAAGTTAAATAAAAAGTATATTAAAACAAAATAAATTAGAAAAAGAGTAGATTAATTAGATATTAAACTAAAAGTAGATTAAACTAAGTTAAACTCAAAAATCAAAATAAAATACAATATAGACAAAACATGCAAGTCTAAACAAAGAGAGTCATCTTAGCAAAATAGATCAATTTTATTTGAGAAACCAACATATTATTTATAAAATATCTTAAAAATATAACTTTTACAATCAATAATATCAATGAAATGTTGCAAATAATGAAGTTTTTATCATTATTCAGGTTGAATATTCAAACTTTGCACATAGGACTACAAGAAGCAATCATCAAAAGATGTTAAACTTGACAAACTTTAGATAATCTATTATATATGATAATATAAAACTAGATATACTTGCGTTTCCTAAGTAATAGATTCAACCATCAAAGAAAGTATCTTTTGTCTATCTACAAAAGTAATGCTATCTCAGAGAAGTTGCATAGAAGAGAGAGATAAATGATTGACTTTACAATATATTAGTCTTCAATACCTGTGTTGTTCTTCCTCTTAAAATAAATCTTTGATATCATTTTATACTTCAAACTTGGTTGAAAGAAGTTGTAACTAACCTTTAGTTAGTTACTTATTAACATAAATAATTGACTTTTACAAATCAATTAATATTGACAGTTATTAGTTAAGGTTTAATTAAGACTAAAAAGTATTAAGAGATCAAATATTTAAATATATATTAGATATTTTATAATAGGAGGGGACCCTATAATAAATTAATAATAAAATAGAATAACATATTTCAATGAATAATATGATAAATCAAATTTTAATAAAATTTCTATATATATTAATTCTATAATGCATATAATCAAAATTACTTAGACATATTATATATATCAAAATTTAAAATTTTGTTGTACTTTCAAAATATTATACCCCAAGTATCAAAATCTGAAATATATTTAAGTCTAGTTACTTAAAAGTTTAACTCAAAATGAAAATTTTATCTTTCTGATAACCAAAAGTCATCAAAATCAGATAGGACCTCAATCACTGATTTTCTATGTTCATTCAAATATTCATTATATTTCATTTTAACTTCAAAAAACTGAACCAAATTCATTCCCAAATCACTTGTATCATCATCTACCTTCAACTTAATCTAATTCAAAATTCTAATCTCAGTTGGAGTATCTGATTCATCATGGCTGATTGAATATTTCTTAAAAGAGGTTAGATGTATAACAAGTGGGTTTTCCAAACTTATCTTCTTGCATCTTGAAATAGGCTTCTCCAAACATAACTTCCTACACCTTGTAATAAGCTCTTTCTGAGGTGGTATAATTTAATCAAAGCAATAAGGCAAGGAAATATTAACAAATTTTTTTGCATGGGTTATCTCATTGTCTAACTTAGTTGGTTCATTAACATGGTGGATTCTTTTTGGGCTAGGTGATTGAATAGGTAGCTAGTTTACATTACTCTATAATTGATGAGAAGAGATGCTATGGGAATGAGATATGGATTCAAATATATGGCCATGAAAACCTCTATTACCCCTATGGTTTATAGTATTAAAGCATAAATTATTCAACACATTCTATAACTTAGGGTCAATGGCAACAAAATGGATGGACATTTTACCTCCCCTACTAGCATATTTAGGGCCAAACCTTATAGCCCTGAAACCCCCTCTAGGTAATTGCCTATCAGTTGCCTCCTAATTCATACTACCATAATTTTTATTCCTTCCCCAACCTCTACTATCATTATCCCTACTTGAATTACGTTCATCCTAGCTTGACATCCTATATATACTTTAAAATATATTCAAAAGTTGATTATTTTATGATTGAAAAGTAACATGAATGTATTAAATATGAATCCAAATAATAATTGTATTTAAATATAGTAAATCTTCAATCATTTATAAAATTTCCAACTATCAACAAATGATCATTCAACTGATTTACTATTTGAAACTGAATTATTTATATGAAAACTTGTAACTATGTCAAATATCATCATGAAATTCTAACTAAAACTCAAAAAAAAAATTATATTCTCATAATTTTATTTTCAAAATATTCTATCATATTTCCTTGAGTTATACTCTCATTGTGAGGATATGATCTCAGAATATTTATCATTGTTGAACTGTAAACCATAGATCTATCAAACTAAACCAATTCAAAATCACTAAAATAAATATCTCTATAACAATTCCATTCATGATATTATAAACTGCATATATTTCTCAAATCTAAAATCATCACAATAATTTCAATAGAAACCATTATATCTTTTCCAAATCACAATTTTAGACTTTAGAAAATAGCTTATCACAACCTTGTGAAATTAACAACCATTTTATCTATCTTCAAATATTCATGACTTGGAATAAAAATCTAGAAAATTAATTTTGGAAAAATATACTTAGACATAGTTTGAGTTCATGATATTTTCATAAAATGACTATATAAAACTTCTCATTCAAAACCCATGTATGCATGAAATTTTAGATTCAAAAAATATGCACAAAAAACTACCACTGTAATATCATATATTGTATGCTTGAACAAACATTTATTTATTGAAATGTTTAAAAATATTTATTCATATTAGATAAGAAACGCTATCAAATCCAATAATATTTCCATGAATATGAATATATATAACTCATCTTTGTACTAAACCCTAACATCAATGAAATATGACTTCAAAATATAAACTATCATGCCCAAAAGCATCACTATCAATCAATATAAAACCAAAACTAGAATATTGTAAGCCTAGAAATAATATCCATTATCCTTCCCAAACACAGTTCAATCTCACTATATCTCCATAAAACTGAGTATGTAAAGTTCAAACTCACTAAACTAGCATGTGTTTATGTAACCATAACTTTGTAACAAAACATAAATGACTGGAATATTTATTGTATCAAACTAAATGATAAAATTGAAACCCAAAACTAAAAATCAGACTTTCACAAAAACCTCCACATTCATTTCCATAATAACATGCTAATGGCTATCATTTATAATCTCCCATTTTTAAATTAAAATGAATAGATTCATATCAAAAATGAAGCTACCTTCATAATTATTATCTTAACCATAGAAAAACAAAATGAGAACGATAAAATAACTTTCAAATAAAACTAATGCTTAGAGATCTTTCTACATCCCTTATTCCAAAAACCCATGCATGTAGAAAGACCTAAGACAAATCATTTATCTCTATGCAAATTTATCAAAAAATGCAAAGCTAAATCATTGAATTTATTCCATGCACTAGTTATAGTGAAAACTATAAATTTACTTTAAAAATTATTCATTTTACATTCATGGTGTACTTGTATAATCTTTCTGCAACTTTTTTTGTTTGTAAATTCTTGTCTTCAACCTCTTGAAATCTATTTGGTAGAGTGTCACTTCCATGACAAGCTTATAAAATGACTGACCAAAATGAAAAAGAATGTTATTTTTAACCCAAGTCCATATCTTAATTGACTATGCCTATGTGCACTCATTCCATTAGTTTATCAAATCAAGGATAACAATTACCAGTCTACCAACTTATTTAGCAACACATCCAATATTAATCATGACAAATATGCTTGCTAAAACCACAATTTTTTTTCATAAACCAAGGCATGTACACATCTCATTAATTATTTTTAACTACCTATGATATCATAGAGATCTCAAAGTGTTCACTATACTTCACATTTATTCTTTCCAACTATACTGTTAATTAGACTACTAAACCATGAACTTACCATCTCAATGTTCGAAACATTAAATCCATGCCTACATAACTTTATTTAAAACTAACCTTAAAAATAAAAAAATAATTTATGCCCTTTACAAAACCTTTGAAATTAAATAAAAACCTTCATTCCTCTAGTAAATAACACTAGTTTAATTCATAGTAACCTTTGAAATGAATAAGCCCCAACTGACCATTTAGAATCTTTGAACTAGGTCTACTATCTTTGATGAGTATTCACCTTAGGGTATTATTTAGTATTAGTATTAGGACCTCTTTAAGATAATTAATACTCTTAATAAATATATTTCTTGAATATTAAACTAACCTTACTAATTTCACCATTTACACAATGTCAACCATATTTACAATTGAATTCCGATCAATCTGAAAATCATTACGGTAAATCCATATAAAGTGCACAGTCAAAATTCAAATGTAGTTCATGATAAATAACATAAATTATTTGATTTTATATAACCATATGATGCATTACCTTTCTCAAACTAGAATAATGTAATATTCAGTGAAATCTGATCAATTTGTCAACTAAACCCTTATAGCTAAAAACATACATTTACAATGATAATATATATGAAAATTTTATTCATTCATCCATAAAATATTTTTGAAACCACTATAATATAGATATTAATTTAAAAACAAATCATTACCCAAATCATTCAATTGAAAACATGCATATTCATAACATTACTAATTGCCATAGGTCCTTGACTACAATTTTAGATTTCATAACTAGGTCATCTCTATGGAAAATGAGAGTATTATTTGTATAAAATTGAAGGGGTATAAAAATAGGCATAACATAGTAGATGGGTTCATATACAATTTCAAATCATGTTTGGTAGAAAAGGATTTTTCTTAGGTGTTTAGCATTGACTACATCGAGATGTTCACCCTAATTTCTAAAATAAACTCAATCTGACTCACTCTCACCATTACTGCAACACATTACTAGGATGTTCATTAGATTGATGTGAAGAGTGCATTTCTTCATGATGACATCAAAGAGGAAATATAAATGTAATAATCACAAGGATTTATGGAGGATTCTTCCTTAGTTTTCAAACTTTGAAAATCTATCTATATTCTCAAATAAGCTCATCGAACTTGGTATGCCAAGATTGAATCCTTTCTTTCTTAAATTGGATTTACTAGATGCCATTCAAATCTAAATGTCTACATTTTATAACATTATGATTCACTATTTATTCTATCTATCTAGGTGGATGACCTATTAATCACAAGGAGCTCTCTACCCACTATCATAGTAGTGAAAACTAATTTGTCTGATAGGTTCTTAATGACTAACTTGGGCTTGCTGTACTACTTCTTCAGGATTGAAATTTATTAGTCTAATTCTGATATCACTATTGCATAATCCAAGTATGCTATTAATTTTTTTACATGATTTAACATAGATAACTCTAAGCTAATTCTAACTCCTTTTATATCTAGTGTGAAGCTTGAGGCTAATTTTCCATATCCATTGGTTGATGTTACATATTATTGATAACTTATTCATGGTCTCATATACCTTACCCACACTAGACTTGATCTTTCATATGCAGTGGTCATGGTATCTATATTCATGGAAGATCCATATGACTTGCACTAGAAATAAACTAAGCAAATCCTCCACTACAATCAGGGTACTCATAGTTTCAAAATTCATTATGGAGAGGGCATCAACATCAACTTGGTTGGATATATAAATTCAAATTAGGCTGACAACATTTAGAATCACAAGTCTACTTCAAGCTATATTTTCTCTCTTGATTTATGTTTGATTAGTTTATCAAGCAAGAAGAATAATGTTATTACTTTATCTTCTACAGAGGTAGATACAAAGGATATTTTAATGCTAACATTGAGGATATTTGGCTTTAAGTGATCCTTATTGAGTTGAAACAAACCCAAAATTTATTTTTTAGAATTACATTATCAAAGTATGGTTTGGACTACATACAGGGCCCAATATTTTACTTAATGATGCAAGCAATATTCATCCAATAGTCTCATGTACATGCAACTATAAATAAAGGAGGTGATCTGAGATATATAACCAGGGATAGACACCTACAAATGATGCTATGAGGAAGTAGGTTGCCTAGAAGGAAACTATGGAGTTTGGGGTGTATCAGTGTAAACATACATGGATAAGTCTTAAAACCCATAAATGGTACTAATCTTCTATATAGGACCATTTATGGGTCCTTAACTCTCACTAGCTTTCTTATTCCTCTTGATAGGTTTCAGTTCTACTTGAGGATGGTTAAATGATTTCTTCTTAATAAAATTAGAAAAAGACAACTTTATGCACCCTATGTTACCATTCAGCTATAACATGTTTATGAGATGAGAAATAAGGTTTGAATTTATCATAAATGATTATGTATATTACCTAATATGTTAATCATACATATAGTAACCAATAAACTAATTAAAACACATGTGGATTAACATGATGATCTAATGCTTATTATGTAGAATTCATTACTATCCATAAAAGAATACAATTTTATTAATTTAGTGGAAGATAGAACATTATGGGCAACTGAATTTGTGCTACCATTTGAGGGTAAGTAACCTCATGTTTGGCTCAAGGATCATTTCACCATTTTCCTTGTTCATTTTAAAATTCACAAGTCATCCTTGTTAATTTGAATCATAAATTAAATGGGACTTATTCCTTAATGCCCTAGAACTTAAAATAGATTTATACTCATA
>JARHVA010007036.1:770000-771564 GCA_037957365.1 Torreya grandis
CATACATTACTATGAATTGGGTAGTGGGGATAATCCGTCAATAGGTAGGGTTCAAAAGTCATGGAAGTGGATCTATGCACTAAATCTGAGTCCATCACAATTATTGTTACCTTACTTGGGAATCTTCCAAGTATAGGGTTAGCCATTGGATTTACCAAATACCAAACTATAATTCATGCAAATAATCCCATAGTTATAAAGCTCCGACATTAAGTCAAGTCAAAAGATTAAGATTTAAATAAAAATAAAGATTGATAAAATAAATGATACATTAGAATACAATGATATTAATTGATTTGGTTACATAACCAACACAACACAAACATCCAACTCATACCAAACCAACATCCATATTAACAAAATAAATTGAAATGCCAATTTAAAGGCTATAGTCACTAAAAATATGACTGTTAAAATTAAATAAAATGAGTAATATTTTATAACTAGTTATTATTTCCCTTACACATCAAACTCTGACTTCCAACAACCCCTATAATTTCAAAAATAACAATAATGAGGTCAAAACAATAAATCAAAGTCTGTAAAGCAAGTAAAAGATTGGGAAATTTAAATATGATGATTTTTGGATTCATCATGAGGTCCTATGATCTCATAATTAACCATGAAATCTTTATATTGAGGTAAACCAAAAAATTATTACATCTGGTTTCAACTAAATGAAATGATTTCATATAGTTGATTTCTTATGGTCAATCGATTTCAATAATTTCAATATTATCTTTAACCCTATGGTTTAATAATAATCAAGCACTACCTTAGGTTTTAGAAAAAATTTGCTAGTGCTTTGCCTCACAAACCCTATGTAGGCAATGAGTCAAATTTATAAAACCATACAAGAAAATATCAAATTAAATAAAATATAGTTGCTTAAATTCATAATAACCAATTCAAAAATAACTTAAAAACCCTAATATGATTTAGTAACATCTATATTATTTTACACAAATAACACCCAAATATCTTCTATAGATAAAGAGGGTATGATGGCCATTTTTCATGTAAAACATATCAAAATCATGTAATCTATATAAGACACAACCTAATATAGTATTTATGCAAGGAAAAGGGAGAAAATAAATAAACCCTAAAACATTGCAAAAAAAACCTTATTTTTCTCAAGTAAAACCCACCCATTACCCCACTTAGGTAAAATGTTATAGCAACAAGATTCATGATTGGGAGAGAGAAAATATGTAGCTGCATTAGATGCTCATCCTAAAGTCTCACAACTTTAGGTTTATTATGTGATTCCTCTACAAGAAATAAAAACTCTATATATTTTTTCATTAACAAAAAACTACAAAGAAAAACCATCTCCAAAATATACAATGAGTGACTTACTTGTAGTTTGCAATTTGAAAGTAAGCTCAGAATGGAAAGTGAACCAACCCTTTTCAATAGGGTTTGTGTAGAAAAAAAGAGAAAGAATAGCCATCTAGGTAGATTGGTAATGCATCTCAATTCCTTTCTACCTTCTTCCCATAATTCATCCTTTCACCCACCTTGTTCCTTCTCTCCAACTGTTGAACATGGCATAGGCAAA
>JARHVA010007037.1:0-7500 GCA_037957365.1 Torreya grandis
GGTGATGACCTAGCCTTCATACTCAAACTTAATGTAATGGTGGAGGGTAGAGGGAATACAACCCATGGAACAGATCCAAGGTCATCCCAACAAGACATTGTATTAGAATTCACCTTCTATAACATATAAAATTTTGGGGATCATCCCAAAAAATATGAAAGATAATAGGTCCCAAGGTAGTGGCCATGGTATCATTAAAGGAATGAAGGATGGATGAAGATTCAAACATGACATTGTCTATAAAATTGAGTTGTTTATAGGTGTGAGAGGAGATGATGTTAATGCTAGCTCCCCCATTAATCATAACCCATTTGATGAAAGTTTGGTTGATGTAAGAAGTAATAAAGAGAGGGGGATCTGGATCCTTAGGGTAAATGGAAGGTATTTATGAATCCTTAAAGGTAACAAGGTTGGAAATTTAAAGGGCACCAATAAAGGCTCCTAGAGGTTGGGGGTCCTTGGGTTAGACCTCAATGGATTTTAAAGCCTTGATTAGTGTTTGGTAGTGATGGGTAGAGGTATATATCAACTTGTACAAGATCATATTTATTGGGGTCTGGTGAAGCTGCTTGAGGATAACTGTCCTAAAGGATTTTGAGGGGTTAGATTGGGAGGCACCTAAAATAGTCACCTTGGGTCTGATTGAAGATGGAAATGGTTGGGTGTGGGTTGATTGGGAGGTTGAAGATGGATACATCCATGGAATGGACACCTTAGCCATCCCTTTATCCTTCTACTATAATTTCATGACCACATTGTTAGTATGGATAGAGGAGAGGTTGAGCTAGAAGATTGGTGAGGCTCATCTTCACTCTTAGGTATGAGTAGAGGAATAGGTAAGTGTTGGGTAGGTATGGTTATTATCTAGATTATTATGTGGCTCATAGGAGGTTCATCAATTAATATATCATCCTCTTCATAAAGCTGGTGGATAACAATTTAGAGAGCTTTTTAGTTCTCTGTATCATGGTTAGGTGTCTTATGATAAGAACACACATGGTGGTAATTATACTAGATGAGTTTGGAATCAATATTTTTAAAGGGTCTAATGGGAGGCAAGGCTAAAAAATCAACTTGAAATAACCTATGAAGAATGTTCGAGTAGGACTCAACTAAAGGTGGTAAGGGTGTGATGGTCTTTGCTTTGATGGTTGAAGTAGGAGGTTATTTGGAGATAAGTTTGGTAGTAGGTGTCTTAGGTAGGGTGGTAGGCTTGGTTGATGACCTTGGTTTAGGCAAGAAGGTTGATGAGATAGAGGTGGAATATCAGAAGGTTGGTATCTTAAGTATTATTGGCATGGTGAAAAAAGGTGCATCAGAGAGCAACTGCAAAGGTGTAACCAAAAGAGGTGATGGGGTTATGGTAAAGATAATGGGTTTCCTACTCAAGGTGTAGTGATGACATCCCAAAATGGATGGTAAGGCTGAGGGAGGTAAAATTTTGGCCTTTCAGCCTTTGTGTGATTTTTCCTCTTTGGTTGCTTTGGTTTGTAGTTTGGTTGCCAGTTTTGGTGAGGAGAACTTTACCTTCACAGAGGGGTGACTAAGGTTTGGTATGGGTAAGGTTACAAATTTCTTGATTTGTTTGGTTGGTTTGGTTTTAAAAGGTGATTTGGATACCTAGGATTTAGGTGCCTTGAATGGTTGAGGGAGTGTTGGATTGGTAAAGGTTGTTATTGGTTTGGTTGGTAGGGTAGAAGTTTAAATAACAGATGTGGTGAATTTGTCTACTAAAGGTATGGTTGGATGTTATTTATTAGTGATATAAGATAATCTTAATTATTTATAGAAGGTGGCTCGATCCATGTCAAGGTTGGAGATAAATTCTAATTTCTGCACTAGCTTATAGAATGGTTTGTAGGTTGGTTTGATTCCTTAAATACTGGACCTAAAATATGAGCCCCTAAATAGAGACACAAGGATGGTGACCTCTTCCTCAATCAAAGGGGTCAATGTTGAGATAGGTGGTTCCTCAATGGGAGGAGTATACATGGGGTTTTCCTCCTTGGGAATGATTTTTGAAGGGAGAGTGGTTTGCTTAGTAGTTAAAGGTGAAGGTGAGGTGGTGATGGTTGGTTGTTCTAATATATCAGTTAAAATGGAGGCTAGTGTCTCCACTACCTCAATAAGTTAAAGGAGAGAGGATGGTATTTCCTATATTTTAATGTCTTAAGGAATGGGAGGTAAGTCCACTATCTCAATAGATAGTGTAGAATTGGAAGATTGGGTATTAGGTGGTTTGGTAATGAGTGCATTAAGGAACATGTTAATTGTATGGGTATCATGAGAGCACTTGATGTTATTTCTCTCATTTTTGGTGGGATCATGGTTTGGGAAATGTTGTCTAAATATGTCAAGGGATTGTTTCGATGTTGCATTGGGGTTCTCCAGTGTGAGCTCCCCCTTATCAATGAGGGATTAGACAAGGCTCTTAAAGTTGTTGCACCTACTAATGTTATGTCATATAGCCTAATGAAAGGCATATGGATCATTCTCATTTTACCAACTAGGTGTAGGATGAGAAGAGTCAAATTTATAGTGTGTATTGATAGGCAGAGTTGAATGATGTTGGCTTTCAATAAATTCTTGAAGATAAAATCATAAGATTATCCAAGTGGAGTGAATTACTTCAGGTTGTTCTGGTGTTGGTTCCTTAGGTTTTGATTTGAGGAGCTAAATGAATTAGATTGGTTGATAGAAGGTGGATGACCAGATTTCAAGACAATTACATTCATGGTTCCTTGCTCTTGGTGTTGGTATTGGACTAGTTGCTTGACTTGGAGGAAAAACTTCATTGTTTTTATAGGTTAATTTTTTTTTGAGATTTAGATTTATTTTGTCAATGGCTCAATTATCTAACTTATACATCATAGTAAACTCTTCATCAAAGGTTTGAAAGCTTTGGACATGCATTTTAGAGGAGATATGCTTGGCACATGCCCAAACAAGGATCTATATGAGTTCAGGTTGAGGCAAGGAAAAGGAAAGTTGGTTAATTAGGCTCCTCTAATGAGCCAAAAATTTGGCAATGGATCCATACTCAATCTATTGGATAGAGCAAAGGTTAGTGATATAAAATTTCTTGGAAATATTGATCAAAAAATAATCCAAGAAGGGTTAAGCCAATTGGGTGAATGAGAAAAGGGAGTGCTTGGGTATGGCACTATACCAATCTAACGTCAAACTGGCTAGAGATATGGGGAAGGTATAGAGAAGAATGGCATCATCATAGGTGATAAGAAAATATGCATGCCTAAATTCCCTAAGGTGCTATTGTGGATCCTCCTTAATTTGAAATTTAGAGAACTTGGGAAGTTCCCATTGGGGAGGATATGGCCTGATATGTATAGATGGATGGATGGTCTCATTAAAAATTTGGTCATATGACAAGATGTTATGAGAACCCAAAATGGATGACTCTAAGGTAGTCATCTTGTCCATAAGAATATTAATTAGGTATGCTTTGGGTTGAGCACCTAGAAGGTTGTAAGATGTATACTATTATGGTGGTTGGGAGAGATACTGATAGTGGGTAGAAGGTTAGGAGGCTACCACATATTTGTAACTAGATGCCAATGGTTGTGTGGAAGATACATAAGGTTAGGTAGATGTAGGTGGTTGGGTAGTGGGTACATGCCCTTATAGATTAGGGATGTAGCTAAAGGTTGGTTCAATGGGTACTTGTTGGATATGAGTGATAGCTAGGTTGGTGACTAATGGAAGGGTGGTGACCCTTTTACTAATTGGTGGCAAGGTAGAGGGTATAGACACCATAAGGCTTTGAAGCAGAGTAGTGATTGATGTGTTGGAGGTATCTAAAGGAAGTTTGGTAGTACTAGAGGTAGGCACTCATATTATGGATGAGTGGTTGGTAGGATTGAAATGTATAAGGTCAGTGGTAGTTTGGGTCAGTTGATTTTCTATGGTAGTCTCAAAGGGGTTATTGGTTTATGATGAGGATTGGATAGTTAATAGTTGAGTTTTAATCATGGAAATAGAGGTACTCCAAATGAGGAAGAGAGGCATACCATAAGGTAGATCCATGGGTGGGGCTAAATTTGGGGTATGGTAAGACATGGCTGTAAGATTTTTATTGCATGACTATGGGATTGTTATTTAGGAAAGTGGAAAAATCCACATCTCCTTGAGAAACCTATCAAGGGAAGTAAGACTTCTCAAGGGATGAGGAGAGTTTGCTAGTTCATAAATGTAGTCCATGGATGAAGAGGTAGAAGAGGTAGTTTGGTTTGGTGATGGGTTTTGCTCTGCAAGGTCTTTTCACTACTAGAAAATAAGAACCATATGAGAAAGGGGAGATAAAAATCACAAAAAACCTCACTACTCAAATAAAGAGAAGATAATATAAAGTCAAAGAAATCAAATCACACCCTAAAATATATGTTAAGCCCTAAATTTTTAATTAATCTTTCTTTTGGCTTATGCCTTAAGAAGGTGTGTGACTAAAATTGGTTTGTAAAGAGGGTACTAAAGAGGTAATCTAAGGTTGGTTTTAGGTTGTGTTTATGCACTCAAAAACAATATATATTGGAATCAATATGTGGCTTGGTATTAGGGCCTACCCCATCACTTCACACATCATAGAAATAAGAGTGTTGGGTGGTTATCCAATATATATTTATATCTAGATATTATACTCAACCAGAGAGATAGGTTAATTTTCCCCTTAGTAATGACCTTCAATTAGGATTGTTGGGAAAGGGTATGGTTATCACTAGGTGATGAAATCCTAGTCAGGCCTTATCTGAATTTTATTTGATGTTTAATTGGTGAAATTGGTTTGGTAGAGTGTGTCCAACAAAGAGTGAAGCTATGATAGATTACTTTGATTTTAAGTTAAGCTATGTGAACTAAACTTTCAAGTAATCAATGTAGGTACTTAATTTTAAGCCGAAAATAAAAAATTTATTTCATTAATGATCATATAATAGAGAGAGAATGCAAGAAAATAAGAACTCAAGTAGAGATATAAGGGTCTCATTAGGTGTGCCAAAATGTTTCAATGAATTCTTTGCTTATTATTAGAAAAGGGTAAGAGAAGAAACTAAGTACGGGTATGGTTGAAAAACTTATTTGATTTTTGCACATTGAATCAAAATATTATGAAGAGCTCCTCTTTGTCTTGGGAGGATGACCTGTAGATAAGAAAAAACTAAATCAAACTTGTTTGTTAGATAGATAGTTGGGTGGATTACCTAGTGATAGCTAGATCCTAGAAGCGAGAGATTCCTTAAGAGCTATCAATCCACATGTTTTAAAGAATCAAGTTTGAAAAATAGAAACGAAAATAATTTTATTAATAAACCATAGGTAATAAAATTGAATACAAGAATACTTGATTAGAAAATAGACTAGAAATGATTAAATTAGTGATAAACTAATTAATATTAATGCTAGAGGGTTGGGGTCTTCTTTAGAAAATTAGCGAGGGGTCTATGAGTAGGTAGGAACATAGAGAATTAGGTTTGGTTGGGGGTAGGTAGGTGAAAATAGCTTCCTATCTTTTATTACCATAGTGACTATCAATGGTTGGGTTGACTGTTAGCAGTTAATGTGACTATCGGTGGTCATGTTGACTCTTGATAGTTAGATAGACCATTAACAGTTGAGTAAATAGTCAATGGTTACTGTGTTTGGATATGGGTTGGTAAAAGGGTTGATTTATGAGATCCAAAAGATGGATTTCAAGAAGTGGGTAAGACTTGGGTTAATTACAAAATGGAAATAAAGTAAATGAATATTGCGAAATAAGTACTTATCTTACTAGAATTCAATTGGGTGGATGGTCAAGGTAGTTGACCTATTGGTGGAATTTAACTTGATTATGATAGAGTAACGGTACCTAAGAACTTGATGGAGAGGTAGTGGAAAATTAACTCTCTAACATGGTAGTTGGTTCACTAGATTGCTGATAATGATTGACCTACAAAAAGAAACTCTTGGATACATAAGATCTTGATGATGATTGCAAATGGAATTCACCTCTTTGCTTCTCTCTTCTTATATGCAAGGCAAGAGAGTTACAACAAGATGTGAACTAGGCTTCTTAATTTTAACTCACACATGCAATTATTCATAATTGGATTTAGACAAGTTATTTTTAGAAAAGTAAGTAGGGTGAGTTGCATGTTAGTTGTTGAGGAGGTAGACCCTGGCCGTTGATGGTCAAGGTGACCATCAGTGGTCAACCTAACCATTGATGATCGAGGGTGAAGGTTAAAATAGTCAAAATCTAGGGTAAAGTATAGGCTAAGTTAGTTTAGTTAAACTAACTATAGGTTAGGTTCAGTTAGGGGTTAGAGGGTTAAATGGTCTCAAGGGAGGCCCTAAGGTGGTCAAGGGGTGTTTTGACATTGAGAATCATGGTATGTAGATTTCCAATGTCTACACCTAGTATGGCCAATTGAAGGGTGCAGTTAAGTTTCCAAGGTGATAAATCACATGTGAGTATGGATTGAGGTTTAACAGGGTGTGTTGAGGTTTTTTACCAAGTCTAAGTTCATGTATTAAAGGTGAAATCAAGTAAACACATTTTAAGGTCTCATGTATATACAAAATGAAGAAATGAGACCCCGAGAAGGAACTTTAGATGCTCATTGTCACATGTGATAGTTGCATGGGAATATAATACTTTTGAGAGAGATGTAAAAGGATCCTATGAAGGTTTTTCAATCATTAGGAAGTGGTTTCAATGATATAACTGTATGAACAATCATTAAGGATGGAAACTGGTCTAAAACCCTCTCAAAACCCTCATAGTGACCAAATTAGAGAGATGTTGCTATAAATGGTCCATAATGGATTGGTAAGGCAATTTTTATTTTTTAATATTTTAGAGGACTCCATCAAGAATCTCTAAGTGGTAGTGGTTTGTCAGGACAATGAGTGGAAGCTACAGAAATAAGCTTGTTTACAAAGAATTTGATGCTACAAGTAGTGTTGACCAAGTCAAGACATGCAAGTTGATGGAGGTTGAAGATCAATAATTTTTCTTGTTTTCTATTATGGTATTTGGATAATTTATATAATATATGTCAAATATTTTGGTCATCCAACTTAACCTATCATTAAACTAACAAAGAATGAAAAAAGTGAGAAAAAATAGGCAAAGTGGGAATCAGTTTAGAGATGTGTTTCAGATTATTAAGAATGAATTACACTATTTTGGATATATTTAAAATAACTATACCTCATGTTCCCTTGGTTTATAAAATTTTAATATTCTCACATACAATCAATAAAGTGCTCTCAAAGTGGCCTGCCTGTGTGAGTAAAGACAATGAAAGAGTGAGGTTCAAAGTTTGATCAGTTTGTTTTATATTTGTCATTTGAAATTTATATATTTATTATTATAGTTGAGATAAATATGTCTAAGGATCATATAAATTCATTATAATATCTTGGTTTTGATCCTACAAGTGTTATAAGTCATCTTCACCATGACTAGTTCATAAGGCAAAATGACTATTTCAGGTGTGTTAG